>JARJEC010136873.1:0-31781 GCA_030264575.1 Tachinus sp. AB-2021 | reverse complement strand
ATAAAAAAGTTTCGCGCTAAGATTGTATGTGTTCTTTTGAAATACGGTCGTGTTAGAGTTTAAACGAAAATAATTGAGAAATTATGCAATAATAAAAAACAATATTTTAAAATTCACTGGTTTTTTTAATTTTGGATGAACTTGAATTAATGAAAGATTAATAATAAAGATTGTTAATAATTAAAAACTATTTTTTAATTAAACGAATATATTTTCACTCCGCCTGAGTAATACAATATGGAAATCAACTTACAGGAAATGATGTTATTATGTCAAAAAATGCTACGAATTGTTTATATAATGTTGTTGAAATATATCTTGTTCATAAGTATTTTAAATATAGTGATAAATTAAGCAAAAAATTATAAAATATTTGGCGAATGAGTGAATATGGAATATGAAGCAAAAAATATTGTAAAGAAAATGTTAAATAATTTAATAATTTTAATAGCAATTGCAATTTTAAAAATATCACATTTGTAATGAATGTAAAGTGTTACAACTTCACCGATTTGGTAGTAATTATTCATGAATAACAATTTCTTATCATCTCCTTCTTTAGCCTCCTATTACACAGTTTAAACATAATCTCTTTTTTCTTGTGGTCATCACTAACAATAAAGCAAACCGCATCAATTTAAAATAAGATGAATCAATGCAATTGGAAACATTTGTTTTTCAAATTTGTTGTAATGAAAATAGCACATGTAACAATATCATCATAAATTATAAAAACTGTTTTTATGAGAAATATGTACGGACTAGCAATTTAAATTAATAAAATTTATTTTAAGTTACTAAATATATTTATTAAATCAAAATTATTATGTCATGTTAATATTATCAAAGTAAATTAGTTTTGACAAAAACATTTCCAGATTAAATAAATGATTACCAATTCAATGAAAGTGCAAATGTAATAGCATACATAAAATCACTTGTAAGCAACAATAAGCATTATCTATAATACCTCATTATATTAAATGTTCGAATCAATTGACTATAATCGACCGAAATTGTGTGAAACACGTGGAATTTAACTAACAATAAAAACAAATGCTCGTATAAACTGTACGCGATATGAGAATAATATTTGCTAATTTTTCTTAAAAAAACATGTTTCTATTAATTTATCTACATTGTATTGTATTGTAATTAGTAGCATGTTTTCAACAATTATTTTATGTTCAAATAGTTGAAAAGTAATTTTATTATGTAATGGATTTGAAGATTGAAATGGGTATTTTTGTATGCAAAATAATGAAAATATAAATGAAGATGTCTACTATGAAACAATGGAATGCTTATTAAAATAACAAGTAGCACAAAACACAATAAAGTGAAAAAGTTACGGCATTTATAATATTATTATGAATAGATCGATACGTCTGAGATGATATTCAAAAAAATAAAGTAGAGCAAAAAAGCGACTCTTGTTTCTGGAATTAAATTGCGGGCGGCATCGTAAAAGCTAGACTGGCTGGGGTTTTAGTCATCACTGACCTACACAATCTAAAAAAAGCGAACCAAGATTCGCGTGCTTTGTGTGAGACTTTTAAAACTATTTTTTTCTCAACAGCCGCAATTTTTTACATCATAAATTTAAACGTGAATTGAATGAAATTATAAATTTTATTAAATGATAAGTTGGTCGGTATATAGAGAATTTATATGAAAAGTTAGAAACTAGTTGCATAATTGAAGACAATGTATATTTTATTTATATTTTGTTCCAGTAAAATAAAATAGCTGATACTTTTACAAGCAAATATTAAAAGAGAATAAGTTTTATTACCATCGTTTCATATTTTCTGTTTCTTAATGTACATTTTGTAAAATATTAATTAAATTCAATTAATTTTATTATGATTTAAATATTAATAATACTTAGATATTTTGTATATGCTCAAATCCGGGCCCGTCACTGGAGGTCAACTGACCCTACTTGACCTTATATAGGCTACGCCCTTGGCCGTGAGCCCATATTCAATACCGGCGAGGTTATTTTATTGCATACCGGTGATATAAGACAACTAAAAATAATATTACTGTTACAAACTTAAATTACATAATAATCTCCAATAGGTTGACTATTTGATTTGAATACAAGTTATATTGAGAATTGTTAATTCAAAATTTTATCTTAATTATAAATAATGGATTTGAATTGCTTCTTTAATTATACATTTTTATTAATTTAAATGTTTTACATATTTATTCTTTGTTTAAATTAAAGCACTTCGTAATAGTAAAAAATTAAATTATNGCAATATTTGTTCCATCATAATATTTTTTTATTATTTTGAATAAAATATACATCATTCAACTCAAAAATACTAAAAACACAATTTTGGAAAAAATGTCACATATTTGTTAGAAATAGTTACAGGTTTATCTTAGGTTCAAATAAATTTATTGAGCCTCTTAAATAGAATCTGAATTTTATAGATGGTTTATAAGATGTCTTCAGTTCAACTTTTAATTTTACAATATATAGCTTCCAAGGTTATTTTCTGAGGGTTTTGAGAAACCATATAATATAATAATTTTCCATTTGAATGAGGAAATGAAAAAATAACTGGTTTGCAGGGCGGTATTTCTTTTATTAAAAACTAATTTATAACGACTATTGACAATTTACAAGTCCTACGAAGCCGTTATATTTTTTTTCTTTTCCACATATAATATTTTCTAAAACTAATTCATTTTTTTGATTCAAAGAAAGTTTGTATTTGTAGATCATGATAAATTCACCGCAAGTTTCTACTAACTATTTTTAATTGTGAACCAAATTTTAGAAAATATTTTTTGATAACTTAAAATATTAAAATGTGAATGTTTGTAATAATAAAAATCTATAGTTTAAAATTCAATTCAAAATGGATTTGTTTTAATTATTATTTAATCACTGGTGTAAAGACATGAATGGTCTTTCCACAAACCTTCGATATTTCCATATTGTTCATAATACTACAGATACTATATTTAGATTAATATCTGTCTGTGTCTGTGAAAACATGTTTTTACTGCATATGTACTTCGATTCTTATTGTTTACAAAATCAACAATATGTTTGCGACAATATATTTTTTATAATTTTCAGAATATAATTTAACAATTAAATATTCAAATCATTTTCATAATTTTGATGTCCTTATACAATTGTTGCTATTTATAACAGTCTACGATTAAAGAAAGTTATCAATGTTTTGCGGTCGTCTGGAATACTCATTTTACCACATTTTATTGTTTTTGAAATAGTAAACAATTTCTACATAAATAATAATATCGTAAAAACTATAACATTTATAATTGCAGCAAATATAAAAATATTGCAAAGTTATTATGATTCAGAGCATTGGACTTTTAAACAGCTATGCTTAATAAATAAATATTTACAGTCTTGAGTAAACAATGACAATTGAATGGAAAGTTCTGTGCAGAATGTAGCTTCAGGTATATGGAAATATGTTGTGACCCTAGCACGGTGCGAGACACTTTATTAAAGATGATGAATAATGGGTTTAATAATTACTCCCGAAATTTATGCCGAATACAACTATATATTACTGGTATTTGTCTCCCAAGTTTCACATAATTTATAGTGGACAATTTTATTTAAAACTACCTATTTACTGAAAGCCATGATAAGCCTAGTTTATATATATATATATATATTGGGTAACAGAATAATGTTAAATGGATTCATACGATTTTGAACGTTAACTTAATATATATTTTTGGGTATTTTCTGCAGCAAAATATCACTAAAATTTAGATTATAAATGAAATTCACGAATTTAAATAATCAATCGATCCATTAATATAATAATTAAACAAAATAATACCAACTGTAGTCACGCATCTTATGTTTAATTAAACATAGAAAAAAAAAAAGATTATTAAACGAATCAAAATCAGTTAAAACTAAGTTTTTCATCGAATATATTGATTGCTACTCAAAAAATGATTACTTAAATTTTAATTTAGTCTATATCTGCCGAGTTATTTTACAAACAAAACAATCAATAATCTTGAAAGTCCATGTCGTTTTATCAATTTTGTAATATACGCGTCATAAACTTAAATATTGCAGATTTGACCTTGTTTATTTAAATTTTAAAATTCAGTTATAAAAGTTGTTCAATACGTAGTTGTAACTTCTGTTTGTAGAAAATATTAGAGACCTAACAAAATAACTCTCTGGCAGTCAAAGGATATTTAATTTTCCGACATTTCTGGTCGCAATATTTTCTACAAGAATATACATTTTTCACTGTTAAAAACAATTCAATACGCTCTAATATACGAATAGGCTATATGATATATACATATGAATATATGATATAGATACATACCAAGTCACGCAGTTCCCTTTCGGGGTAGGCATTACCATATTGTAGAATAGACAATCTTTGGTTTTTAAAACTTATTCTGGACTATTTCTTTTTACAATTTTCTCAATCCTTACATGGTCCTTTTTATCTGCAACATTTAACCAACTTGTACGTGGTTCATCTCTGTTTTTTTTATTTATATAATTTTCCATTAAATTGTTTTGTGATTTCATCTTCATCCATTCTCTCAATATGACCAAAGCAATGCAAAGTACATGCTGGTGTTACATTTAAACCACATTCGCTCATTACCCACTCATTTTTAGCCTTGTCCATACGAATGCTTCTATATTCATTTAAGTACCCCATTCTAACCAAATTTACATTACTTTTACGTGTTTTCATGATTCAAATCCATACAGCAAAATAACTTTTATATATCATGTCATCTTTGCCTCTTTGGACAATATTTCATTTATAAACATTCTTTCCAAAATACACAAAATTATAAATAGGATCTAAAAGTTCGCCGTTCAAACTGATTATAAATGATTTTTCATTACATTTCTCGAACGGGAGTGAAATTGGTTCCGCAATTCTGTCACATTTTGAAACGTCAGTATATACCATTTAATTATGGAGAGATACACGGTTCAACAACGGCTCTGGACCAGATGGAAGCTGATGACCACTTTCACAAGAAAATCATCTTTTCGGATGAAGTTCACTTCTGTTTTGATGGTTTTGTTAACAAGCAAAATTGCCGCATATGGTCGAGTGAACAGCCTGAAGTGATCCAGTGAATCCACACATCACAACTTTATTCGAAAAAATTAACTGTTTGGTGCGGTTTTCATGCTGGCGGCTATATCGGCCCATTTTTCTTTTTTGATGAAAATGGTGCACCAACAACCGTCAACGGCGATCGCTACAGGGCCATGATATCAGAGTATTTTTGGGACTAGCTCGAAGTTATAGACTTGGACTATATGTGGTTCCAACAGGTCGGCGCAACGTGCCATTCAGCGTATGACACAATCGAATTATTGAAGATCAAGTTCGGCGAACGAGTTATCTCACGCAACGGTGATCGCGAATGATTGCCTCGTTCGTGCGACTTAGCCCCTTTAGACTTTTTTCTTTGGGGTTATTAAATCGCAGAAACGTTTGAAGAGCTGCTGGCCAACATCGAACGCGAAATTCTTGGTAATTCGGCCGATTTGTATACTTGAGTCATGGAAAATTGGGTCCAACGTATTCACTCATGCCAGCACTTCCGCGGCGGACAATTGAACGATGTCGTATTCCATAAATATGGCAGTAAATGTACTTTAATTTGAAATAAAAATCATTTCCATAATTAACTCACAAGCCTTTTAACTGAAAAAAGAAAATGCGCGGCTCTTAATGAAAAACCCTATATAAATTAGATCAAATAAAATTGCAGTATGAATGCAGTATGTATGCAGTTTAATATAAATGTGTTGGTTTGATATTTAATTTAAATCTAAAGCGTATCATTTTGTTACATGTTATTATTATATATTTCACACATTATTTATAGTTACCAAGTATGAGTAATTCTTAGTTAATATTGAATCGATATCAAGAAACAAATATCCACACTGATAGAAAACCTCTAGGTCGTGACCAGCGTGGATGAATAATGAAGCCTGGCATTAATTGCTGATCCATAAATAATTATTCTGTAATTGCAATTAAATAATAGATTTAATAAACAATTACAATTTTTAATTAAACAATAATAGTGATAATAATTTTTATTATAAAAATATATAATTTGTACATCCAAAGTGTTGTTAACTGTTATTTTAATTCAAAACTACTTATTGGACATTTTATTGTAATATGATATAAATTTACAAATTCTTGGCAAGCACTGAATCTTGTTACCTAGAAAACGGTATTTCATTTTACGGCCCTGTCTCGCTGCTCCTGTTTAACTGACTCATTGTTGTGTCAAATAATATATTTTATAACGGAATAGAGAAATATTCCAGAATTTACAATTTTCAGATCAAATCTATGCAGCAAAAAAACGATCTATTAAATATTACTAGTAACATATTTTACTGCTAATACTTTTTTTTGATAAAAAATGCAACACTATTACACTTTTTTTTAAATTTTAATAATGTCATAAAGTAAGTTTTTTTTCCATTTTAGTAAGCAAATGTAATCATTTTGCAACTCAAAGAAGTGACTAAATTGGTGATTTTAGTCACATGCAATTAAAAAAATTAATAACAAGTGAGCAAAAAAGTAATACCACCGTAAATCCAATTATTAAATAAAAAAACTGACATTGCAAAATAATTGTTAATGTAATATGATTTTTAAACAATCATAGATTAGTCTGTGATGATCATTCATCTAATTGGAGCACTTAACGCTACGCGGCTTGTGCGTCCAACTGTTAGATCCGTGATAAAAAGATGCATTTTACCCACTTATACTAAAGATAGCTATTATCTTTCACATTTTCAAAATTCATTGAAAATGGCAGAAAATTTAAAAAAAACAAAAGTTTTCATTTCAATAAAAGCTATATTAGCAATTTTTCAAAAAATTATCGAAATAAGTAAAACAAAAATTACTATGTTTTATAAGCATAAAATTATTTATTTATTTTTATTTAATAAATAAATAATTTTTGTGGTTAAAATACATAGTAATTTTTGTTTTATTTATTTCTAGTAATGAAGTACCACATAGAAGAGGTCGAAACCATCCTAACGATGAATAATCGAAATATTTTATACATATAAGATTGTTCTATTTTTATAAATAGTTTCTTCTTAAGCATATTCTTTTAAATGCCATCCACAGAAATGTATTTACGCAAATACACAAATGTTTAAAACAAAATTTAAAAAAAAAAAACCATTTCTGGAAATGCAAAACGGAAAAAAATAAATATGTTCCAGAAACTTGCGTAATATTTGCAAAAAGTAATATCGAAGCGATTAAATTAAATAGTACATTAGAATCCAGGTGTAGTCACTGTGGAATTTTGGTGTATGCGCGTTTGAAATTTTCTGAAATTTTTAGAAATTTTGATTTATGCAAAATTGGCAATTGATCACCCCCCCACCAAAATTGAAATATTATACAAAGTGGACAATATAAAGCGTAACAAATTTTATACAAAAAACTAAGCATTTTTGATTAAAAAAATATATAAAAACATTATATAAACAAAAGTTACTTGATTTAAAGAAAGACCTAAAATTCTATAAAATGTTCTTCACTGCTACACATCAGAGAGCGGGGTAAACTTTGAAATCTTAAATAGAAACCACCATGTTATGTTTTATTACAGATTTGAATTCTGCGAAAATATACATGAATTTTGTATGTAGAATTTTTCTTACTTTAACAGACAAAAACAAAATTGACAACGATACGACTTGGTTACAGTGCCAACTATCACGCAACGAGAACAGTGTTAATACAAAAGCCAAGTATTTTTTCAGATTATGATTCTACGGGAAAAATACGTAGCTTTTATATTCCACACTTTTCACGTTGCGTGAAAGTTGACACTTTAACCAATCCGTAGAGTACCGTTTTCAATTTTGTTTTTTGTCGATTGCAGCGCTATCTAAAAAAGAAAATTGTTAGATACAAAAGTCATGTTTTTTTTGCAAAATATAAATCTACAATAAAACGTGGCGGTTTCCATTTAAAATTTCAAAGTTGTCCAATCCCTCGCAATATGAGGAGTTGGGGTGGAGAAAATTTCATAGGGCCGGATATCCGCCATTAAATCAAGTAGCTTTTATTTATTTTTTTTTTCTTCTAATTCGCTTAGTTTTTGAAATACAAATTCGTAACGCTTTATGTGTTCCATCGTGTATACATATATTAAGTAAAAGTAATTTTTTGATAAAAATCTGGATACTAAAATTAATTATCAGAAGAAATGCTAAGTATGTTTAATATCTTAAATTGTACAAGATGGCCAAATTTAGACGTTACTATAGGCTATCTCGGAAACTAGAACTGTTAGAAACAAGGGTAGTGAACAAATTTTTCTATAATTTTTAGTTTCCAACGAAAACGTGATATTTCAAAATTTATCTAAAAAAATTAGCTCCAGACTACCTTATCAGAATTCTTCTAGCATTTCAAGTTTCCAAGATAGCCTATAGTAACGTCCAAATTTAGCCACCGTGTACATAGATAGCATAGCTGACAACAAAAACAGGTACGCGACTAAATCTTTCTTATTTATGTAAATTTTTTAAAGAAATTTTTATAGGTTAAAATACATGACAAGATACTACTTTAACCGAAAATAACATCAATTGTACGTACAAATTCCCATTTTCAGAAGTACTGATAACATAACCCCATATTTTTAACATTCTTTATGTCACAAAAAATTTATAATTTTTAATATATGTTTAAAACAAATAATTTTGTTGTCGTTTTGTAGCAAAAAAAATCAAATTTTTCGAATAATTCCATTGTATTTAGATGTTGTTGGTATATTTTTTTAAGGTTCATTTAAAATTTCATTTATAAAACGAGGTTATATTCCATTTAAAAAAAGAAAATTGATGTTATTGCAGGTAAAACGGGAAATGATATTTTACAAAATTGCAGCGGTAAGGGTAAAATTTTTACAAATAAAAAAATATGGGCGCGTACCTGTTTCAGTTGTCCTCCTGTATATTATGGCCCATATGCAAAATAATATTAATACATAAATATTAGGTTTTGGCTGGCCAATATTGATAATGCTCACTTTGATTTGACCACGTTTAAGACAAAATTATACATTTTTTGTTTTATTTAATGTTTTAAACAGAAAAAAACTGTTTTGAACGATAAAAAACAGATTGTTGGTTAAAATTCTTTTTTTGCTAATCTTGGTTGTTATCGACTTTTTTAAAACTACACACTACATAGCCGATTTCGGACATTAACCGTAATAGGCCAAAACAATATTAAGTTTTAAATTATTTTATTAACATTATTGTGGGTTTTATGTACTCTCATGATGGCACGTTTAATTATTATTTACATATATTTTAATTTAAATCATCAAGCTAAAGAAACGTCCAATTAAATCTGTCGCGCGGTACGGTAAAACGAAAGTATTAAGTACACAATTGAATAAAATCATCTAGAAATGGATACGCTGTCAGTTCTGTCCGGAAAACGTTAATATCCCATTAAAATTTCACTTTGTCAAAACAAATAAAGCAAGCAAACATTTTACTACACATTTAAAAACTGTATCATTTGAAACTTTCATTTTAATTAATTTTAATATCTTTTATGCTCTCCAAAAACATCCATGCAAACAATGGCTTATAATACATTAGTCTTAGGTTAAATTGTAAACGTACAATTTGCCCATTTTTGGCGACACTTAACTCATAAATCATAATGCTAAATAAATGAATCTAGTTTTATGGCACCGGCTCTGTAGAAGGCATTGTAGCAGTATTTTTACACACAAGGATTTTTTTATGGATACTATACTGCTTCCTTTACTAATAACTATTCTATTTTCATGCCATTTCTGAGGATATTGATTTTAGATAGAATATTATTTTATAGCCAATATACAAGATATAGATTGTAAGCAATTTTATCATTTGATTCGTATCAGTTGAGAAAATGTAGAAAATATTACAAAAGAATAAAATGGTTTAGTATAAAAAATAAAACTAAAAAATATTTTTATATTTGTGAAACTCGATACAAACCAACTTTGATAGCTGAAGCGTAATGCACATCCGAAAATTCATTGGTGTAGGTAGAACAAGTTAAAAGTAATTTTAAATTGCTCTATTAATAGTCTTTGAACATCCAATAGATATTTGCAAGCAATTAGACAACAATAAAAGCAAATTCTACTCGGTCATATCCAAAAATAAATACGTATTCGTCTAAAAGTATCCACTGGCAAAGTAGTTTCGGCCTTAAAGCCTATTTAAATATTTGGCTTAAGAGACCACATTCGTTTTCATTAAAATTAGAAGATCTATCTTGAATTTTTCAATGTGTTTTTTACTATTTTGACAATTAAAAAAATCATCATAAATTGCATTTCCATAAATAATACTATATACTTCTTATATAGACATTACAAAAAGAGAGAATATTTACAGTACAGTGCCGTAAATTCGAAAATCAGCCTTGTTTTGCAATAAAATAAATAAATAATTTGTCATATCATTCAAATTTCATTTCAAATAAAAAACTATTAAAAACATATTTGTTTTGATGGACAACTTTAATAAATAATATCAAAATGAATAACTATGCAATATATTGATTAAAAGCAAAATAAACAATAGACATCGCAATAAATATAATATAAATTGAAATGCTTTTAAAAAATTATCTGCAATTAATTTAGTTTTTAATAAATTCCCTATAAATTAAAAAAAATACATACTGAATACCTTTTTCATATAAACTATTATAATCTTGCCCATGATTGAGTTGAATTTGCTCACTAAACTATAATGCAATCATACTTTTAGTAAGACAATCATTTGCTTCATTTCCTGCTATAATGTAATGAGCCATACACATCATAAGCAATTTATTTTATCTTACGAAGTTCAATAACTTTATAGTATCACGTGATGAGATGATTTAATTAATTAATGAAGCAGATAAAAATTAAGTTATACCGTGCATAAAATTAAATTAATTAGAAATGCAAAATTATCCAATAAAATTTAAATACATTATTTTAATTTCTGTTTATGAGAAACGTAATTTTGTTTAAATTATGAATAAATATCTTTATTTAAATATAAATTTGAAAATAGAAACACAATTTGTTTAAAAGTATAACAAAATAAAGTTTTAGCTATTGTATATTTATATGTATTGCTAATTAAACATTTATACTGAAAAATCCTAAGGCAGTAATTAAAATAATGCTAAAATCATTATAGTAATTTCCTGGTCACATATAATTGAATAAAAAGAGCAATGTATCGTTTACTTCTTTGTAATTCAAGCTCTCATTACCGTAGAATGCAATTTTTGTTTTAATACTGCAAATCTCTAAAATAAGTAATATAGTATGTATACATAATGCAAAAAACATTTTGCAGCGTCACCCAATGAAATCCAGCAGAAAATTAAGTATTTGAAGTGTCCAATTAAACCTTTTTACAGACATTTTAATCGATACGAGCATAAAATAAAATGACCCACGTAATTATAAATAACGGATATCAAAAATGTCGACAAATATTACAAAATGCCGATAAATATGGCTGAATATAGCAAAATATGTAAAATGTAAACTTACTAAACCCTGCTGGAGAAAATAAAAAAAGACATCAGGAAAACGAGCTACAATGTTTGAATAAAGAACAAGATAGAAATGGATGCAAAATAGAGTAAAACAGGGAAAAATACTATAATAGAAATGGGTATGATAGTACAGAAGCAGAAAGAGTGAGAGCAAATTAAAAATATGACATGGGTGAAATAACTGTATGAGGTCGGGATGTAAAAAGGCAAAAAATACACGAATAAACGAGACTATGCACATTGGGAACTATAGAATTAAAATATAAACCGACGTGCCGTTGTACTTAGAAAATGACAGGTTTGATAAAATGAAGAAAAAATGATAGCAAGATAAAAGTGTGAAAATGTTAAACGAATGTGGCGAGATGAGAAAGAAACAAATGGAAAGAATAGAAGTATTTTACAGAGATGGAACAGGCATAGGAATGGCTGGAATCGGTGCAAAAAAAAAAGAAAAGAATTGGCAATGAAATAAAGATACTCATAATAGAATATGGTATATATTATACCATATACATAAATTATTTAATTTTTTCGTAATATACTATGTTTAAGGGTATATATGTTTATGCCTATATGTATAAATGTATATGCTTTCAAGGCAAAAAGGCAAAAAAATAAACAAATATTATTGTAATTTGAACAAAAGCATACGATACGCGAAGCGTCGAGTTCTGTTTTTGACAATCAAATTACAAATGAATAGAATGAATGCCGTTTCTTAAAGTCAAACTTTTCTGGATAATTTTCATTGTACGAAATATATTTAGTCATCCATTAAATTTGTTTAAAAATATCAGTTACTGACAGATATTAATTAATCGGATTTGTATACATCGATGGGGTTATGCATCTGACACTAATAGATATTAATTAATTTGTCAAGGTCAATTTATTTATTGCGTTGCATAACGACAGTGCACTTATCGCTGTAATTCTTGCATATGCGCAAGTTAAATCTGATTTTAAAATAACCCAATATGAGTTTTTTTTAATTATAGAAAGACACAGTCAAAGTAACAGATTTTCTAAAACTCGAAAAGTGAGAAAAATTACACAATTGCTGATGAGAGTGACGAGGAACTATGTTGAAATACACTTTGTGCCAAGTATATTTTTAAGCTAAAAGTCAAGTCAAGTGAAACATTTTACTGATATATTTTGTTTTTTTTTCCGAAAATCGCAATAAATTGAAATTCTAAATCACTAATTGAACAATATTTTAAAATTGAACAAAAAATTTGTCAATTTGGTGACACAATAGTTATAAGTAAATAATTTAATAATTAAATTATAATAAGTGTATAGGAAACTGTTTACTGGTATAATCAGCAAAATTTAATTTCCCTAAGCAGGGAAATGTAGTTAATATGACCGATTTCCGGAAAGTACATAATACATAAACATTATACTAATGATAAACAATATACTTTTAATGATTTTTTCATAACTTATTTTAGTGATTAAAAATACTAATTAAAAGACGTAAAACGCAGGCTAACAGCAGCGATATTTAAAAATACAAAGTTTTCTTTGCATTGGTATAATTGAATAAACAGCAGGATTTTTATAACTGTATTATTATACAACCGGCAATCTAATACATCTACAGCTTCCTTGGATAGTGAACTCAATTCATTCATTTCGTACCCAATTGCCAAGCGCATTGTTTTTGTAAACAAGATTATCTCTAAATCAATAAATCAATTTTGCAAATAAAAACTGAAACTGCCGGACGCATAATATGTGCAATAATAACAAAACCATGCGTTATTCAGTATTGTCAATTAATTACCAACATAACAGGATTTACATAAATAGTAAAACCACATTTACCTGTGTGCAATAAATATAAAGACCTATCTGAAAGAAAATTTAAGTGGCAACATGCAAACACATCTGAAGATGTACACTGACCTTAATTAGAAGATAAATCGCATTAAATCACACACTCAACACATAACATTAAGAGTACATTTCATCAATACTTTAATAAACACTGTCCAATCAAATTGTTCATTCATAATTTCACCAAAAATGTTTATTTACTGCGGACAACAGATGTAAACTCAGTTGGCCCTGACGGCCATTTTATCACTGTTCTTTTGTCAGTCCAACAAGCACGTTCAGATAAATAAGTGGTGGGGATGGTTGCAAAGATGCAATTTCATAGTTGAAAAATAATAAAACAAATGTCTATTATTAAATTTAAATCAAGTTTTAATAAAATGAGTTCAATACATGTATCCAATTAATGTTTAATTCAACGCATTAAATGAAATGTTGCAAATTGTCTATTGATTGGTTGCAAAGTACAGTTGGTAGCACTCCTGATTGACATTTATAGTTGTCAAAAAATCTTACATAACCCTTGCTCGGTCAATCATCTACATTTCTTTTCGGGAAATTGTTGAAAATGGCTGCGAAAAGGATTACCCAAAGTTCCATCAACTGGGCCGCATTGGCCGAAAGGGTTCCAGAACATCAAAAAGTCGTTTACTCGGCCTTTAAAACGAAATCTGACGGCTATCTCAGGCGGTATGTATTAATTTTATTGATAGTTATATCACCAAAATGTGATCTTGCATAACGCCTTTTACACTTTAACCCTGTGTTTTTATTTGTATAGAATGTTATTTGTATTAAAAATATTTATCACTGCAATAAGCTCCCTTGGAGACATTAATTAAATATATCGATTCAGTGTAACTTAAGTTAGCTAGTTTTTTTTTATAACCTATGATACAAATATAGCAATAATTTCTACTTAATATTTTGTACTCACACACTGCAAGTAAAATTTATTATAAGGTCTATATATTAGTATTTGAGGAGTTTGTTGTATGCTAAGATGGCTATTCATTCGCAACAATGATTGAGACCTATTGTAAGCATTTTTAATTATGTTAAATTGTTTTACAACCATTGCTCTGTGCAACACTAATGCGAATTGTGTTGTTTACTGGTTTTGTGTACGCTTTTAAGATCGAGTTAAGCGTTTTGCACTGATTCATGGTCTAATGTTTCTGTTGTATGTTACATATTCATTTGAATTGTTTGTCTTTTATTTACTATTTACTTGCATTGCTTTATGTTACAGACTGTAAATTTAAGATAAGAAATAGTAAATGTGTGATTTTGTAACAGAAGTAATTATATCCAAACTGTTTGAACGGAAACAATATTTATTCAAATTTTTTGCAACACATTTTAAAAATTTCTCATTGACAAAAATTCTAATAAGACTGAAGAGACCCGACTGACAACGTAAAAGCTCCACAATATTGCTGTGCTTAAAGAAAATGCTGTATCACGTTGTGTCCACTGAATTATATCTAACCGGAATGATATCGCAAGTGGTGCTGGTGAAAAAATAATGAGCTTTAATTCTAGGCGGAGATGCCTGTGTACGATGCGTTAACCTCTCGGTTTGACGATGTGTCAAACGAGAGCACGCAGCACTACTACTTTTTAATAAATAATGCAAAATAAACGTATTACGTGTGTGGCTCATTCGATTTATTAAGACTGAAATGGCAAGCAAATATATGCATAGTACAGTAGCAAGTTAAATTCACCTAAAACCCAACTGTAGCAATAACTCATTTTTAGATTTTTTGTAGATACTGCATTTTCATTAGGCACAGCAGAATATTGAACATATTTGTTACATAATCGGAAGCGATTGTTAATGATCGAATTATCTATGCCAGAAATGATTATTTTTTCAAATATAAATAAAACGATACAGTAGTCAAACTGTTAATTAATAAAATTGATATTAACCATATAATGTACTCACCTTAGTTTACTTAGGTTTGTGCACCTTTCTCTTTTATAACGTTTTTAGTGTCGCTTACCCATATTAGGTTGGCTGAAGAATTTTTTTGCTGGTTTTTAAGCAAAGATGATTCAGACGTATGTGTTTAGCTTGCATTTAAAGTTTTTTATATCTAATGTTTCAAAATATATGAAAGATTAAATGGTTAAAATTTGCCCGGGAATGATGATAATGAAGCAGTAATGAGAAAGTTGAATTATATTTAAATATGCACAAGCTACACAATGCTCAAAAATGTGACTCCAACAGAATAAAACCTTTGCTTTACATGTATCATTTTCTGCAGGCAATGAATACAATATATTGTATGCATTTCTATGGTTTGTTAACTGTTTATTAATGTCAATATTGATGAATTATTGTGTCTAAAAAAGAATGCATTGCTGAACTCTTTTTCATTATGTAATTCTTTTTAGGATTTGGACATTTTGTGTTTATTATATTATATTGTATCATCAACAATATTAATTGTGGTCGTATGTGTGTGTCTGAAATAATGCAACCGTATAGTGACCAGTGTTGTCATGACAATGTTTGAATCTTAACCTCTACTAGCATCTATGAATCATAGCCTAAAAGTATCAATGTGGAATTCTCATGAGAAAGAATATAAGTATTTCTCAACAGTGCATGTTATGTAGTTTGTATGGAAACATGGCATTGAAGTAAAATGTAGTGTACGCACTACAGACAAACCAAACAAAACAGTAAAAAGCAATTATCACAATAAATAAATAATTACATAAAACTAAACACATTGTTGGATTAACAAATGTCAATGAATTCATACAAGTTGTATTTTTAAAAGGTTGGGAGAGACTCGATCTCCCAAGTTAATAATATAAAAACATATAAAAGTAGTACAAAATAAAATCAAATTGAAAAATTGTTATTAAATCTAAACAATTATTAAAAGTGCATAATAAATTAATTATATAAGATAAAATTAAAAATAATAGTAATATACTAGAAAAGAGTATGTATATACATATCCGTTAATCGGACACTGATCTGTGCAACTGATTTTGTTCGCTTGTTGGAGGTGTCTGCTTTAAAGAAAGTTAAATAAACACATGAATGTGTTCCGGTGCATTCTAAACTGTCCGGTTATAGGAGTTGTCCGCTTATTGGAGGTCTCCGCAATTAGAGATTTCACTGTATATATATATCTGTCATGACTGTCATGTTTCCCATACAAAATAGCTATTCAGATGGGTTATACCCACTCGATGTATTTCATGTGAATAATGTATATGTATATGATTTAGGTTACGTTGTTCATAATTAACTAATATTGAATCTCATGAAAATATGTCACATTTGTATAAGGAACTGTTTTGTATGAATTCGAAAATAGTACACAAAGGTGTTTCAAACTTTTTATACAGGCTATTTGAAAATATTTTTTGAATTCTTTATACAGGACGTTTCAAAATTATTATATGGGGTGTGTTAAAAGGTTTATACAGGGTGTACAAAAATGTTTATATAGGTTGTTTCAAAATGTTTATCCAGGGTGTTCAAAATCATTTTACACTGGCTGCGTTTGGTTATTTTGTCTCGAACACACTTTTTACACCAAACGCACTTTAGTCGTTTGGAAATATTTACCACCAGTTACACTGTTACGCCGTTTGTTTATTACAGTGTAGTGTAAACGGTGTTGACAGTAAACGCTCCACCTCGAGAGTGTGTCCACATGCGGTGTATGTGCCTATGTTCAGTATATTTATTTAATTCTCAATTAACAACTAACAAAAGCCAGTAACATACAAACTTCATTATTTTTTAGCTATGCATTAATGTCAACAATTATTAAAATGTTGATTGCGACATCCTAAAATGTATTTCATTTAATAATGAAATAACTGCCAAATTACGCATAGATATTTTGGCAAAATTATTAAATTTTTTATCTCGTTTTATTTCTATCAAACTAAATTTGTTTTAGTTTACCTATTATGCTAAATATATGCATAATGGATTTAATTATTAAAAATAAAATTTCACAAATGCCAGTTTTCCAAATTTTGTTGGCTATTTAGTAATGTGATACTAATGTAAACAACAATTTTATTAATAACATTAATACAAATGACAAATTAATCTATATCTGTTGTTGCTGTGACACCGTTTGCACCTTTCCGTTCATTTATTCCCTTTTACACTGCACTGCACCGACGACGCTACTTGACCATTATACCGCACTGAATGGTTTTACCAAAGGCAGCTAAGGAGTTTTAAAAAGGTTTATACAGGATGTTACAAAACTGTTATACAGGATATTTAAAGTATGTATACAGGGTATATTAAAATTGTTATACAGGCGTGTCAAATTTTGCAACTAAAACGATATGCATACGGTATCTAGTTATAAACATGTTAAATATCGATTGTGTTAAAATAACTGATTTTAAAACTAGCCTCTGGAAGTAAAACTTTAATTACAACTACTTTTTTATTATTGGCTGCCAGTTAAATCTCTTAAAGGGACTCTAATAAAGTGACCGACATTCATTATCAGCATCCCGATCACCCACTGCTCACTACCCACTATTTGCCACCTACTAATTCTAATTTCACTCAATTTTACATCTTCTTATTAGTGTCACACAGCCTTGAAAAATAACGCCTCCCCACGAATATTTTACGTTGCGCTCATTGGCTACGAATCCATCCCAGTAAACTAAGTTGAAACTTGATCAAGTTTTCCCGCACAGTTCCCGTCACGTTCTCGGACGACCTTGAGCTTCTGTATGTCTACATATGAAAATCTAAAATACAAGTTTTTTTTTGTCGTTTTGTTTCCATATCGTTCTTGTTCCCGGAATATTATGCAGCCGCCTCAACTCTGAGCTATTCTCATGTTGCCTATGTATGCCTGGTATTTTATTATTTCCTATAAAATACCATAAAATGGCACTCTTAAGATGTTGGCACGGGCTCGCGAAATTTAAATTTAGGTTTACATTTGTGTATTTTGCAGTTTTATGTTTCAAAGATTTTTTTATTTGTCATTATCTAACATTGATCACGTAACTTTTGTTTATTCCCATTTCAGCAGTTACAAAATTTAACACCAGAGGAGAGCCACTTATTTTTTTTTTCTATAAGTATTACTAAGAAATGTAGCTAAACGTTAAAACTAAACTAGATAAAGGTGTAGGCGTTTTTTTGTGACGAGCGTTTAAATTATTCATTACAATGGTGCATTGTTATTAAAATTTGAATTCCTGTCGGTTAATTTCTTTCAGTAATATTGACCACCTTAAAAACGATTAAGTAAAAAGTTTAAATCAACTATCCGAATTCACACAAGTTACAATCAATCAATCTTCATAAGAGATCATCAATGCAGCTTCATGATTTTCGCTTCACTTTATTTTATTATCTTAAAAAATGTTCTCGAAAATTTAAATAAGTATTGCTACTAATAGTAACTAAATTTTCAAAATAGCTGCATCAATATGACGGTATATTGCTGGAATTCAGGAATAGATTGATATTCTTCCAGGAGAGCTTTAAAAATGTTTATTATATTATGCAGCATTAATTATAAAGATATTTGAAACACCTCCTGTCGGATTATTTCTTGGAGTGTTTCTACTGTTGGTGGTGGGTTATTCTGCACTTGAGACACTGTACATATATAGTATAATTATAAAATTTTCATTTACTGATGTTTGTGTAATTATCGAATTAGATCATTAGAGAACTCTGCACGAGAGCTATTATAAGTTTACCTGAACTCCATATCAGTAGGGGTTATAATAAGATTAATCTTACATTTTTCGTAGGTGGTTTGGTAATCTAATGTGTTTGTTTCGTTTATTGTTTCTTTTCCCCCTTAGTATTGGAATAAAAAATGAAAGATCGTTAAGTAGACATTTAATGGAATTGAGGACACCAATAGGTTAAAAGTATAAAGTTAAAATTTGTTTGGATATTTTATAATTTCAACTTCAACAAATGATTAATCTTGGGCTGAAAAGATTAATGGAGCCCTGTTTTAATTATTAACTGCAAGCTTGTTAAAAATGTTTACTACTTCAATCCTCTTAAGTCAAGTGAGATGCACATGGGAAACTTTTGTTCTATTATGTATGTCACATTCTCTCGACCTAATTGCAAATATTTTACCTAAACAAAATATGAATTTTATGTAACAATCTATAATCGTGTCCTATTTTATATTATACATATTGATAGTGCTTGAATTTCAAATTACAAAATAAGAAATTTATAGAAGAAAATTGAGTGTGCTACATCAGAAGTAAAACTTTTATTACAGTTACAGTTTTTATTAAATATTGATTAATCACTCAATTAAATGTATATCAAATTAAACTGAATATGTAGTAAACCTTTTCTCTATTAAATTAATTGAACATATCGGTTTCTAACTAATATTAATTAATCCGGTTTGTATACATTGATGGGGTACGATGTAATAGACATTGATCTGCTCTTCTCCCTTGCTTTAATTTTTTATATATTTTTTTTAATAAGAGCTCTTGCTTATTTGTATGCAATAAAATATTCTCACAGAAAATTCTCTTTGTTTGAATAATTTTGATTCATTATAAAATTAAGAGTTTCTAAAACATCTGTTAAAACAGTAGCTGTTACATTCATTGATTATTTTATTTGCAGTGTCATGGCTCTACCCGAAAAGTCGCCACAAATTGATTGGGCTTTCTACAAGGGTAAAGTACCCGTTGCTGGAATGGTTGATGAATTCCAGAAGCAATATTCTGCATTGAGTATCCCATATCCACCAGATAATGTATCGGGACAAATTGATGCTTTGGAGAAAACCATTAAAAGTGACATTGAAAGTTTCAAAACTGAATCCAATGGACGCATCACTGAGTAAGTAAACGAATTTCATTAGCTTTTAGAATTTCAAAAAACAGACCTCTCATAATGCAAATGAATTTTTAATTATTTATTTTAAAGGATAATTTAACCAGAAACGAATATTTTGAAATGTGAATCCAGAATACCAATATCTAAAGATCCTACCCATAATGCTTGAGTGACACTATGCAATTTATTATATCAAATGTTGTACAGTTTATGAAAATATGGCATTCCATTGGCTGAATTTAAAATAGCAGCCAATGGAATGCCGTATATCAATAAACTGTTCAACTTTTGATACAATATTGCAAAGTGTCAAACAGGCATAATTCTACTGACGCTAACAGAAACTAATTGAACTTAAATCCAGAACCACTATATCCTACCTAAACTCTACCCATCAAAATAGGTAACAATTTTTTGTATAAGTTATTTTTTAATTTTATTAAGGTAAGTAAACATATTAACAAAAAGTTAGTCCTGATATAAGTATCATTCTATTTACGACCTGATTTGGAGTAAGTTATGAATCAGTTCTGAAATATTTGATTCAGGCTCGCAGAAAACAGAATAACTTTAAAACAAGTTTTGATTCTACTGACAATAAAAATTCGAACTTTTGGTACCTGCTCACGGGCAGGGGACCGATTTTCCCGATCAAAAGTCGGCGGGTGTGTTGGACCAACTTTTGGTTCTGGAATTAGAGTTGTGTTGGAACACAAAATTCCATTCTTGAACTAGGTTGGAACTATTTCTTAGAACATATCTATTTTAATAATGTTTGTTTTTCCAAAATAATGTACTATAATTATAATAGTTGTTTGTTATTTGTTAGTTATGTTTTTTGGCAAAAAAATGGTTGTTTGTGTATTGAAAATTATGAAGTTATCATTTATTTTTATCATTTATATAAAAAAATGAAGCATACAATCAATGCAGTTCATTTTGTGAGCAACACAACTCTATCTGCCTTAAAACTAACCATCCAAATAATCAGAAATTGGAGAGCGATTTATATATTTTTTCTTGTTAATTTTGATTGAGGCATTTTGCCTGGTATATTGACCAAAAATATTTTGTTTCTTTAAGAGTATTTTTACTGAATTTAAATTGTTTTATGTAGGTACAAGAAGCAATTGGCTCATTTGGCTTCCCTTATTCCATATGATCAAATGACTATGGAAGATTACAGAGATGCATTCCCTGAAGATGCTATTGACCCCATTAACAAACCAACCTTCTGGCCCCATTTACCTGAAGATCAACTTGGTTATGTTGATAAGGATGCTCCAGTTCACGATAACCATTAAAAGGCGCCGGTGGAATGATTTAGATGTGTAATTTGAATGTTTAGTAACATCCTGTAATGTAATTTTTTTGTTTTATGATTAAATGAAATAAATTTCTTTTAAATGTTTTTAGGTAATCATTATATTAATTTTACTGCAGATCTATTTTTACTTTTCTCTCCTAAGGGAAAACCCCACCTCAAAGTTACAAAATCTAGTTTTCAACGTAAATATCCTTTCTGAGGCCCCCTAAGTTGATCTAGATGATTTTTAGAAAAATGTCTGTATGTATGTATCAGTGTATGTGTGTATGTAAGGTACACATAACTCAAAAAGTTTAGAAGCTAGAGAAGTTTAGAAGAGAGATGTTTACAAAATACCTTGCAAACCAGCTCTATTTATGCCCCCCCCCCCCTGGAAGATGATTATGATTAGTTAAGTTATTGAGAAGATACGGCTAATTTTTTTAGACAAATCACAATTAAATTCACATTGAATGCAAAACGGGACAATAAAATCAATATTTAAGATTCATTTAAATCGAACAATGCAATAGATTCAATCGAGGATACAAGTTTGGTATTTATTTTAAAATAATTCAAATGTTAAAATTCTGCAAATATTTATTGCATATGTCGATAATATAAGTTTGCAACAATGGTTTTTTTGAAGTAAATTGTCATAATCAATAATTGGTAATATGATTTTTTTTAAATTGCAAATTATACGCTTTGCATAAATCGTGGCGAGGGGAGGAAGGAAAAGTTTTAGTACACATTGTGACCTCTAGTTTCAAGTAGGGAATTGTGTAATTTTAAAATACTCAATAATTGTTTGACAAAGATGCTTAAATTCATTTATCTAGTTTTATAAACATTTTTAACAACACTAATTAAGATTTAAACGACTAACATTGGCTTTGTAATTTTAAATACAGGCTGACCCGTGACTGGATGGCCATAACTTAAGAGGTTATTCTTTGGACAATTTTAGTCAAAAGTGCCTTTGTTCAAAACTGAAAAGGAGTGGGCAATTTTAAATTTTACCAATAAAATAGACATAGTTGAATCAAGTAATGTAATGTTTTATTAATTCTTTTTTAATTGTTAACACAAATTAAATTAAAGTTTTGATTCAAAGTGTCTCATCTCTGTCCCGCTGCACATTCTTGTTTTTCAAATAATTGAAGACATAGCTCTATGATGAGTATCTCGGTCATCTTGTATGAATATAGCTGCAGCCATAATAATTTGAATTAGTTCATCTTTGTCCTTTACTTGAATATACTAGACTTTACATGTGGCCCCAAAGATAATAGTCAAGAAGCGTTAGGTGACCACGAAGGCCCGAGAACTCAACGTCTTCTTCCAATCTACCTATTAACAAAGTTGATAATTAGATGTTCTTTCACATTTACATCAAAATGATGTGGGGCGCCATCATATTGAAGCCACATATCAAGTCTATTCTAAAGAGGAACATTCTCCATTAATTCTGGTTACTCATTTTGTAAAAATACACTAGATAATCGTTAATTAGATATAATGGTAAATATTCTTGAAATACGAATAGTAAGTAGGTTATTAAAAACATCACACCAAATATTCACGATATTAAAAATACGTTTTCTTCAAATGGCTGGGATTGTGGATTGATTGCTACACTTCAGCTCGTGTTTCTACTGACATTCTTGGTAATTTTACGAAAGCTGCTAATGCTGCTATTGCCAAAACTTACGCTTATTTTAGTCCAGATTTGTAGAAGGACGTGCTTCTTACAAAGACCCTTTATTAAGAGTATGCAGACTATTTGGCCTGCATCGCCCTGTTACTGGTCCAATTTGTACTGTGGAAGAACTAAACTAAAATAAAATTTATATAAAATAATGATTTTACTTTAAAAAAGAATTTTCAAGTACTTTTAAATGTAAATTTCTAGTATTTGTAATTCTATCTCAAGTAAACGCGGCTTCATCCGTAAACACAATTAGCTCATAAGCTGTTGGTATGTTTGTAAATGTTGAACATAGTGTATTATGTGACATTGCTTCAAACTAAAATTGTGTAATGTTCTCCACAGTTTTTTTCGACTAATATAAATACGATTAGCTATTCTTCGTACACTAACCGGGACAATTTTGGATCGTGCTAAGAATAGCTTTTCTTTGACAAGTTCTTGCTGTATCCAACGTTTTGAAGAAGCTTTATAAACATTACCTTTTGCTGTCAAATGACAATACATATAAATATGTATTATAATAGCTTAGCTCTTCTTTGATCAGGAAACCTCCGCTGATATTTCAACACTGACGCTCTTGCATTTTCGCAAATAAATCAATCAATTTGATATATTTTTTATTTGAAAATGTTGTCCTATTGAATTAATTTTAAATTTGTAATGTCAAAAACATCAAAATAAACAATGTGAGAAAAGAATCACATAGTCTATCAGATCAATTTACCTACTATTAAATTTAAAATTGCCTATTACTTTATTACTATTAAAGGCACTTTCGACTTAAAATTCTTAAAAAATACGCTCTTACGCCATGGCCATGATAGAGTCACGGGACGCGATGTATGTTTAGAATTTTATTTATAGTTGTTTTACAGAAAGTTACCAATGAGTCTAAAATCAATACTTACTGAGATATTTGCAGTTGCACTGTAGAACATTTTTATTAAATATTATGACTCGAAAACTACTTAATAAATTTTAATTATATTAAAGTATCAAAAAGAATGAATTGAGTTGAGCGCCACTCAGCCCCAGCCAATAGAGTCACGTCATTTTTTTGCCAAAAATATAACATATGACCAATTGATGATGTCTAATAGACTTCATTTTAGCCGACCAAATTTTTTGACGTCATCTTTTTTGTCATTTTTAAGACTCATATTTTTGACGTCATATACATGTAGGTTTCACGTCGAACTACGACATGCGACGCTCCATCTATTAACTTCTGCCGTTACTATCTTATGCACACGCTACCGCATAATCACAAAACACGTTTTACGAATACGAATAAATAAGGTGTTGAGTTTGAGGATGGTGGTATTAGCAATATTGTTATCGTTATCAGTAGTAAAAAACTTAAGTTATTAAGTTAAATGAAATAACGTCGGATATTCAGTGAAAGTTATAAGGGAAATTAGTTAAAATAAAGTGTATAATTAATGGTGATTAATTATAAACACCTTATTTATTGAAAGTATTGATAAAAGTGTTAGATGTAACGTCATTCTATATATCCAATAAAACATTCGGTTGCTTGTTATTTAATAGACTACATTTACTTTAGAATACATTTCGGAGTTGTTCAGCCTGCCAGTGCCGAGAAAGAAGTCAGAACTCCGAAACGTACGCTAAGATAAATGTAATTTTTAAATAACAAACAACCGATTGTCTTATCGCCAACCCACTACTCAATCCAGTATTGATATATGTTTATTGAAAAAAATTGTTTATTTTACGTCAATAACTGACGTCTGTTTCGCGTCATTACGTTACGTCAATTTCACGTTTCTAAATTACGTCTTTGGTCCCTGTCATTTTTTGTCGTCATATTTACGTAATGTTTTAGGTCATATTGATGTAAAATATAACAAAAATGTACGTGAATATGACGTTTCTTTGCTGGCTTGGTCGAACGATGTCTAAGCATTGTGGCTTATAAGACCTTATGCACACACATACACACATCGGACAGCCTAGGCAAATAGTATGCGCAGTAGCGCCACATGCGCACACTGTCGCAGTCACAAATACAAAAGATATAATAATAGTAAAAAAATATATGAAGTTAGTGAGTGACAGCCTAATGCAGAGAACTGAACAACTACAAACAGTAAACACAATAGATAGTTATCTAAACAGTTGACGAGATCTATTAGAACCACCGTATAAGCGCAAAATTTCAAAAAATAAACAGCGGAGATAATGAGCAAAAGAACGAAAGAACGAAAGAACAAGAACGCGCATTGTCTGAAGTATCAGAGAATACACATAAAAATGTTCAAAGTGAAAGAAGAGCTGAAACAAAAGGAGCAAAAGCTCAAAGATGAAATGGTAAAATAAAAGAAAGAATTTTAAAACATAAAAGCGCAATGGAGACAATGGAGGTGAAGAGAAAATGAAAAAATAGAAAAAAAGTGTTAGAAGTTAAAATAAAGAAATTGAAGGACAAAGACAGAAGGACATTCAATATCTGAAATTTTTAGAGACCCCAAAAATATTGAGACTTGGCATACACCTACCACCGATAATATTTATTAACTTCTACAAATTCATTAACATTTTTTGGATTTTGATATGTTCCCTCATTTTACACAAGTTTTTGAAATTTTTATACATTTCAAACATAATATTTTTACAAATTTTGTGATCTTTTTCAAAATTTTACATTTTTTTGTATTTTTTTTTGTATTTTGGATTTGTTTGTTATTTTCTCTATTTTAATAACATTTACGGAACATATTAAAATATTTATTGATATTTTACCTTGCATTATTTTCTTGTAATTTTTTCACGTTTTCAACAAGTTTATATTTAGTAATTTGTTCATAATTTTTGCATTTTTCATTTTTTGACTTTTATATTTTCAATTTTTCTTTATTTGCTTTTTTATTGTTTCCTTTATTTTATTTACATTACAAGATATTTCACAACATTTAGAGTATATTGATAAAATAATTTTAGAAAATCCGCAAAAGATTATTCCAAATATTAATACTACAAATATAATCAATAGATTTTTTCTATTCATTTCGTGAATTAATGTCCAACAGAGTCGATTGTAATGGAGGATTGTATAATCATACCATCTATAATCTATGGTTCAAAAAAGTTGCTATAATTTTACAATTCTCCATTACAATAACTAATATTTGAGATAAAAAACATGGTTTACCTTTATACAGAGTATTGCAAAAGTCTCGAGAGAGCACTGTATTTTTTAATTGCGTGAATATTTTCTTATGAAATTTATTAAATTTGTTAAAATACATCATAAGATAATACTTTACAGCTAAAAATGTTCAAAATATCATTTACGGTTTAACCGAAAATAACATCAATTCTATTATTTTAAATAGAACACCCAGTAAGTTTTTGCAATTTTGGATTTATTGGATCATTTTAAGTATAAATTAATAATTTTCAAGATTTTGAAGAACTTAGGCATTTATTATAAGTATTGGAATCTCAAAAAAAAAACCTCCGCAATCACTACCGAAAGGAGGAAAATGAGGATAAATAAATAAGGAAGGAATACTTTTATAATAAAAAAATTTAAAAATATCTTGGTGAGAGTCTATAAACAAAATTAAGGACGAAAAAACTGGTAGACACTGTGCATTTTGTTATTCCGACGCTTTTGTAACGTCTGAAGTCTGAAGACGAAGTCACGGAGTGACTTGATTGACAAATTGTGATAAAACCAAAGTAGTTGTATTGCTAATCTTGCATTATCAATTATCACGTAGATCGATTTTAATGTATTTTTACTTCGAATATGTAGTATGCACAAACAAATGATTTCAATCAAGTGTGAAAGTATATAAAAAAGTTAGAATCTAACAACTATTACATTTTACGTTTCATCACCTTCAACGATTGTAGTTACGAATTAGAAAGCAATTTTAAACTTACACAACTCAAAATTTTTGTTAATACCGGTAACGGACTCCAAAAATAGCCGTATTCTGGCTGTATGGTGGTTTACTTTAAGTTTATTCAAGTTTTATCGGTTCCTGTTTATTGTTCTAAAATATTATAAGCATGAGCTGGATTTTTGCAATTTTTGGAAATTTTGGTTGAGTTGCAAGAATGCGATTTAATTAATTTGAATTACCAATTTTTATCCTAACTATTACTAAAATAATGAGAACTATGAATGTTCAATTAAGTTATGTTAATTAACTTGTGTTGAATTTAATTAAACCGCTTTATTTCTATATTGAATATAGATTCATAAATTTTATTAACAAAACATTACATTTGAGTCATACAACATCCAACAATTATTGTCAAAGTATTTTTTACCATAGTTATATTAAGAAAAGATATATTAGAACTGAAAACAAACAATAATGTTTAAAATAAATTATATGTTTTATCTAATTTCTAACACGGTTTGGTCTCTTTTTTTATAATATATTACACACAAATTTTATATAATATGTATAACATACATTTTTTTTAAATATAGTTTATATGTACAAATAATACATACAAAAAGTTTTGAAAAGCTCATCTTGGAAGGACTTATTTAATTTTTACATTGGCATTGGAGTTAGGCCCAATAATTGATATGAAAATAATATTCTTCATACGAGATACATTCTCTTTTCGTAGAAAGTACAAGAGATACGCGAAAACATCAAATATACAGTTTTGATTCTTCATGTAAATAAACATATAAAAACTACTAAATTTATAAATAAAAAGCTAAGATCGCTATGGGGTTTGTAGATTTTCGCAATTTTTGAATTTCGAATCTTCCTTGCCGAATAACCATGTAAACATCTGTCTTGCTTTCATACTAGCTCTAACAACGCCTCTATTTTTGTACCATTGTTGATGACTCATTTCGCGATCTTCATTGTGCATCCTTTTCAGTCTAATTTGTGTCAAAATTCCAACCAGGAGTTCATCAACATTATGGTTTATTCCTACAGATATTTCGACAAACTTCGCTCGAAACGTGCATGCCAGACATTTTCCATCTGAAACAATAAGTTTATTATTAGTTAAAATATACAGAAAAAAGATTGTTGTCGGGTGAACGCGATAGATTATATATTTTATAACATGCACGCAGAAAATAGTTCAATGTTAAATTATTTATAAAAATTTAGTAACTGGAATCATTTTTACGATCATATTTATATTTACAATGCCAACTAAAAAGTACATAATAGCTTCTTTGAAATAAAAAATACAAATTTGTATCTATACAATTTATGTTTTACATTTAAAGTTTCATTTATTTACAACAATATATTTTCCCAAGGTGGGATTAAATTTGCAATTTGGAATGATCAAAATTGAAATAAAAATAAATATTAAAATTTGCAAGTCCTAAAAATGCACCTAGTATGAACATAAACATTGGAAATGACTTTATCATTTTTTTTTATTACGAATAATTTAATCTATCTTTCATTAAAAGTTTCAATAGAATTATTTATTGAAAAATAATATATTGTTTTAGGATCTGTCCGAATCCGACCTTGGGACATCACTAAGTAATACAAAAATAACCCAATTATATAGTTTAAATTGAAATAAAAGGTTATCCACTATTATTTTATTTTCCGTTGAGCATTTTTTAAATTGTACAAGTTAATGTAATTGACAAGAGACCATTTTATAACTAGTCATAATGGACGACCATACAAAACGTTGTTGCGTTATATATTCATAAAGTAAGAAAAAAGTAAGACAAATTAATATTGGCATGCAGAACACCCAGTGTAGGAAAAGTGGCGGGAAGATAAACTTGGACAGATAAAAAAGGTCTGAGTAAATCCTGCAAGAAAAAGAAACTAATAGTTACCATTAAGTGGTATACAAACCACGAGAATATGTATACTTGTAAGCTACCTGGAGACGATACATAAAGCAATAATATTATAAATATTATAATGATTTAAAGAAAGTTTAAGAGTGGCGGTAAAATTGCATGTGGCTTACCACCTGCAAATATACACAGTGTATGCATACTTGCGATTGCAGTTTTGGCTATAAAGTAAAGAAAAGTATAGAGAGCACCTATACTACCAAAGAGGGACTTGGAACCGCTAGAAGGCATTAAGGGGATTTTACATAAGTTACTAAATAGCGTATTTTATAAACCATTCTATGACCTTAATACATGACTAAAAGAGAAAACAAAAATATGCACATGTTATGAAAAGAATGTATTACTTCTCGGCACTGCCCGTTTTTGTTTATAATTTGATTTTAAATGTTTAAAAATTTGACTAATACAACCCTATCTTCGTAGTCTATAACTCATAAAATATTTGATAAAATATATAATAGACTAACTTGTTACAAGTATATTATAAAAAAAGTATTTTATTGAATAGTGACTGTATTATATGGTATGTCAGAAGATATGTCTTTTGAATAAATTGCTTTATTTGTCCAATTATAAGCTACATCTTGCGGTATTTCGGTTAACTAAATAATTAATTTCATTTCTGTACATTATACTGTTAAATGTACATTGGCACACAGCTAATAACAAAAAACAGTTTACAATTTTTTGTATTGAGTGAATACGATAATTAAAATAAAAGAAAGCACGAAATTTAAAAGTAAGACAAAACTGTTTATACGCATGGCTGGTAAGTAGATAAAATAGTAAGCATAAAAAGAACAAGAAATTTTGTCGATTACCTGACTTTGTTTGCAGAGAGCATAAAGGAACTGAAGAGCTAGTTAAAAAATCAACAGAAATATGTGTGATCTTTATATAAACAAAAATAAAACTAAATTGTTATAAAAATCGGAGAACCGGAAGAAATTAGCGTGTACATGAACAAAGATAAATTGGAGATAGTGAAAAAGTACATTTGATACTAAAATTACAAAAAAAACAAGAGAGGAATAAGGGTACCTATAAAAATAGCATTAAAAAAAGAACAAAGGTACAATGATATGAAGAAGTTGAGAAAATATTAAAGAAGTTGAGAACCTGCATAGAATCGTTATATAATGTAAAAAATTAAAAAATTTCAACTTTTTTTTAAAAGATTTTGGTAAATAATGGCCAATATTGCTAAGATAAAGCAAAATATGTATTTTAAAAAGTCAATAAACGTTGAAAAAAAAACAAAAATGTTGATAAAATAACTAAAACTGTAATAACATGTTGGTAAGTATTAAGAATCATTGATAAGAGTATGTAATTTTTGTTGTAAAATGGCTAAATAAAGGAAAGTTTATAAAATTCGGTGTAATGTTGCAACATTTTCTGTAATTCAGAAAATTCTTGCAAAATAATTATAAATTCTTTTGTAATAAGATGGTATTTTAATAGAAAAATATATTACAAAATTAAAAAAAAACAAATGTCAAAATACGTTGAAAAAAGTAACTAAGTGACTCAAAACATTAGTTTTACTCATTAGTTAATTAATTTTATAATATTTACAAACTATAATATATATATATATATATATATATATAATACAAATTTAAAATACGAAAATTTTTGTGTTAAAAATAATCATTAATATACAAATTTTACTTTAAAGAAAAGTTATAAATAATAACGTTTATGCTATTTAAATATAATGTCTTTTATATTTAAATAAATTTTATAATTTAATCATCCGGTTTATTTTTATTGTTCATTTATTTTCTATTTATTTTATGACTAATTTGTTATTAATTATAGTACTATTTTTTTAGACACTGGATAATTTGATAATTAATCCGTCTATAGTGCCTATAACAAATTGTACGTTAATATTCAAACAAACCTTGTGTGGAAACAGCTCTACTCCTGGCAAGATCCACCTTATTTCCAACTAATATAGCAGGTCTTGTCCTGAGTAAATCAGCGTCCTGCAACCTTGTTATCTCGGCTTCAGCTTTGAGGAAACTTGCTTTGTCCACAACGGAGTACAGGATAACGAATGCATCGGGTGGATTATATTTGTCAATCTCCTGAAATAAAAAACGTTGATTAAGAAAACCAATTACGTATTTTCAAAGTCAAGATACTACCGATTTTATATAGTTTAGAATATGATACATTTTAAACTATCGATTGTGTAAAACAATGGACACTTTTGAAAAGTATTGCAAAGTAACGAACACCACTTTTTAAAAGTATCCGTTTCCAACTATTAATTATCTCCTATGTGTTGCGCAAGCACCAACCAATTATTTATTGATATTTTACTTATACAATATTTACTTTAATTAAAAATAAGTATTGGCATCCTTTTCGGTACATATATGGATATTACTTATTATTTAAAGAAAAACCGTTTTGTTATTTATTAATATTTAGGAGATGAAACATGTTTACTCAATTTAATTATTACATAAAATATAAAATGCCTTTAAACATTTTATTTAAAAAAATACTAATTTGATGATTATTACGAGCTT
>JARJEC010136872.1:0-10432 GCA_030264575.1 Tachinus sp. AB-2021 | reverse complement strand
GTCTATATGTGCTTTCCGCAGCGAAAGTTAATACTTATCCTATAATTTGTTTTTAAGAAATTGTTTTGAATTCTTTTTATTTATAATTATAGAAACTCAATGTAACTGGAAGAAAATCTCTGGTTCGTACCCCAGTTGTGCGTTTTTCTGGTGTTAGGATGTCGGACAGCTCGACAGCCTCGTCTTCAATAAATCAATCGTTAATTGCGAACGATTCCATGCACAGCAACTTGAATATAGAACCGCTTCCTCATAGTATAGATACAAGCGTCGCATACAAAGCACCGATTGATAGCAAGAATAGTTCCACCGATACGTTCTACTCGCCGGAAAATACCGTCGCGGAAGAATGCGGAGGTATTAATATTACTGGAAATATTAACCGAAATATATATATATAATTACAACTTTTTCAGCCATCAAAGAATCATTCCAATTAAACGTTGAAGAGGCCACAAAATTGCGAAGCCCGATTCCGGGCAGCCCCTCTTCGAGAAGAAGCTATAAACATACGGGTATTTTATTCGATTTACATTTATGAACAATTGTAATATCTTTGCTAAATTTTTAGATATAATTGACGTGAGCCACCGCCAAACTGTCAACAATGAGAGTGAGTATTTATTTTTATAAATTATCGATTTTGCATTAATGTGAGGTTATGTACTATGTCATTGTTCATATTCTCACCAAGAGCTGAAATTGTCATTATAAAAGGTATTAAATCGATTTGTTTGCATATTTAAAGTTAAAAAAAGAAAAATGGATTTGGAAACCGCCAGACGTGAAGAAATCGTCGGTTCGGTCATCGAGAAATTTGGAGGTAAGTATTTTCATATCTATTTTATGACAATTTGACTCGAGCAACTTTTCTAGGTAAAGAAGTGACAAACACTCCATCGTCGATTCCTAAATTACACCAATCTCAAACTACAGATCGTGTTAATAGAAAATTACGGATTGATCAAGGTTTTTATGCTCATCAATTTAACTATAGAAGATTATACGATTATTTTCAGATGAGAAATACGTTCCCGATTCAAGCAAAGATGAAGAAACAGAAGCTCTAATAAATGTAGAGGAATATAGTAAGTACTAATATACATCTACGTGATATATCTTGATATTAATTTGTATATTTCAGTGTTTGAGCGTAAACTTGATATTCCCGATGATGCATACTATCCGAGTCCCCCGATATCTTGCTCAAAAATACTCGAAATACCAAAAAGAGTGAAAATTAAAAGAAGACAAGGTTGTTTACTACATTTAATTAATATAACCAGTATTGCCAACCATAATTTACAATTAAAATTATAACTGTGCTTGTGTGCGTTACCAGTTTTTTTGGAGTGCATGTGTCTATTGTCACTAAGCTTGCCAGTCCCAAAAAGATAGTACTTATATAAACTTGAGCCAAATCACTGCGGCAAATTTCACTACCGGTTGAAAAAGACGGTAACACAGTCAACCTGTTAAAATGTTTTTGTCGATATTTTTAAGACAAAATGCTATATTTTTCTCAAGATGTCAATTTTTTTTATAAGTTGGTATGATAAATTTGCAGTTGGTAATACTGATTTCTGTCTCACTACCTAATTTTATACTAGATGTGAATTTTATCATTTCAGTTGATAATTTAAAATATTTTCCATCCAGTAAGTTGCTTCTTATAGTCAACTGGATAATAATAATCGATTGATTAATTTTAGTTCCCAAAGATGATGCGAAATCCCAAAGTCCTGCAGTGTCAGTTTCTAAAATTCTCGAAGTTTATCAATTTCCAAAACCGAAAAGAAGCGAATTCATAAAGGAGACAGGTTTGTGTATTAATTTTTGAGGTTAGTCGATTCTTACACTTACTGTTAGTTTTACACGCACACAGTACATAACCTCACATTTAGATTTTAAAAAAATTGTTAACAGATTTAATATAATAATTTTAATTAAAAATTTACTTATTCCTTTGTTTTTTAAAAGGTTTCAAAATCGACGAGACTGCTGATGTTGATGTGTCGGGTGTGGATCAATTGCCCGATATTACAGATTTTCAAAATGATTCGATAAATTCCATCTCCGATAGTCCGAAATGTCGAAAAAGCTACAAAGGAAAATTTGGTAATTTTCATCATTATTAAATTGCATTCTAAACCGATTTTATATTAACAATATTGGTAATAATCGGTAGTTTTTTTTTAAATCTTTATTGATATTATTTTCAGTTTATATATATACGCCGGAAGAACAGAGAAGCAGTCCACGTTTGAAGAAATCGGAATCGCCACAACCCGAAGAAACAACGCCGAACGTGCATCGGCCTGGTTGTAGAAAATCTTTGACTCGAAAAGTCTTGGAAAACAACACGAGAACTAAATTGTTGTCATCGGTGCAGCTCGGTGTGCCATCGAGCGTTGAAAAGACCGTTACCAAAACCGAATCGGTTAAAAAAGTCATCGGTAACATCACAGAAGTTATCGGTGATAAAGACGAGTCGCGAAACGTTATCGAGGAATCGGAAGAGTGTGGCAAACAAAATGTTGCAGAAATGTTTAGAGAGGAGTTTAGTAAAGGTGTCAAACGAATCCTTGAGGAAGTTACAGTTGGTGGTAGTGGCGATGCTTTTCCCACAAAAGTTGGCGATGACGAGATGGAAGTAGACGGAGATGTTTTCATTGGAGGAAATAATAAAGGTAAAGGTTACATTCAAACTTTTCTTTATTGACAAATATGGACATGAATTTTATTTAAGGTTAGATTAACTATTTTTTAATTTTTGTTGAAATTTTAGTAGTGGATGAATCTGACATTGAGATTCAAGCAGAAGAAATTCAAAAAGAGCCTGAAAATATGCAGCAGTTGCAAGAAGAAGAAGAGGCCAACATTTACGAGGATCTTGAATCATATGATCTCGGTTATCACGAAGGAACCACTTTTGATGCGTTTCAAAATGAATCCTTGCATTTGGCAAAAGATGCAGGTAAATCAACCATATTTGTATAACCTTAAAATTAAAAATTTTCATTTACAACACAATCGATGCATTTCATTAATACGGTTTGAAAAAAATTCTCTCAAAAAAAAAAAATTATTATTAACTAATTGACAGTAAACATGTTTTGACATTTTGTTAAACTAACTGTATTTTGACAGAAACTACGGTAAAAGTCGATCCATCAAGCAACATCAATCGTATTGAAATCAGTGACGATGATTCCGACGAGTCTGAACACAAAGACCAAATTATCACTTTGGATAGCAGCAGTAGCACTTCGAAATTTTCCGAGATGTTTGAGCCCAATCTGCAAGAAGGCAATAACGGTTCGGTGATGAGTTTTAACGATTCAGAAACTGAGGAGCCAGAAAATGATGGAAATGCTAACCATAGTGAGAAACAACCGGAATCGGTAGAAAAGGGAGCAAACACGCCATCTGAAAATTCGCAGAAAATAGTCACGGAAGAGGGTATGGATGTTGATGAAGTTGGCGACGAAGCGATCATTTTAATAAAAGAAACGACCGGAATTAAGAACGACGGCGATGATTCCGTTTTTGAAGAAAAAAATGCGTCGGAACCATACGTACCAGGTAATCATATTTTTAACTGCACTAACCGTGTGTTATTTTAGATAACTTGTTAAAAACATTGATGAATTATATCAATGACATCATAGTTCCCACCTTAATATTTTTTTCTTAGGTTATGTCAAAATAATATTTATAAAAATATATAAACATATTTTAATTTGTACTAAACATTCTCAATTGTTTTAAGCTCGTCGAACGAGGTCGTCGTCAATGAAAAACGTTGAAGTTGCACCGGCACTACCAACCCGAAGAACGAAACGTGCTGTGAGCACCGACTGTGCGATATCTCGCAGCAGCCTTCGAGTTAAAATGCCCGCCGATGAAAAGGAACCATCAGTGGCAACTCCTAAAAAAAAGAAGTCACGTACTAAAAGCATTGATGCCATTTCGGAAGAACAACCTGCAACGCCCAGCAAGCCGAGAACACGGCGTTCTTCTTCGATTCTCATGCCTATTGAGGAGGAAAGCAAATCTAATTTGAGAAGTAGAAAGAAATCTGTGGAATATTCAACCAGTCGCCGATTAACAAGGAAACAGAAAGAATTGATGGAGAAGAATATGCCAGACAATGAAGATAATGATAGTTCCGATAATGACGACATGCGTACAATGGATCGTATACATTTAATGGATAAGAATAATTTCGAAGGTAACAAATTAAATTAAAATTCATGTCAAGCGTTTCATGTAACTTTTTAGAACATTAAATACCTTGTCCTAATCCCATTGTCCTTTATTTTTGTTGCTCTGTGTAATATTAATAATAATTTCGAGGTTAGTTTCTTTGTAAAATTCCGATTGTAATTTTTTCAGGTACTTATATTTTAAAATGTCAAAAATCATGTAAGGTTAGGTGATAACGATCCAATATTTTTTTTTTACTTTTGATCACTTTGTTTTTAACCTGAAAAAATATTTTTACAACGGAACTTGCAGGTGAAATAGATCCCGATGAAGAAAAACTGTTGCAACGATCACCAGTTTCCACAATTACCGGTAGCAGTTTATCTGAAAATGTCGCTAGAGATAAGCGGGCTCCGAGTGAAGTATCCGATCTAATTATAGATGATTCACCGAAAGGCCGAAAAAGACGAGACGTTACTGAAAGTCCCATTCGTACACCAGGTATTGTTTGTCATATTTTAACAAATTGAATTAAATATTTACAAAATGACAGTTAATATTTTGACAGCAGACAATCGGATAATTAATTATTTTGGCAAATTTTTAATATCTATCATAGTTTGTTTATATTGCTGCAAACTTGAGTAAATTTTATGTTTGTTTCATTCACCATTTTCATAAAAATTGAAGTATTTTGATTTTAGATTTTAATCAAAATTTTTTTTTTTTTAATAATCTATAATACAAACCTTAGTTCGTAGAGGAAGAAGTCAGTCGCTTGAAGTGGCCGACATGATAAATCCAGCAACTACACCGACTAGAAGAACCAGGAAAACATCGCAATCGTCAATCATCAGCAACGCGTCAACAGAAACACGCAGGTCAACAAGAAGCACAACAAAATCGGGTAAATATTTTTATTTATTAAATTTTGCAACAGTCACGATAATTAAATTTACACAATAAATAAGTTACAAATATTTTAAAAACCGATTAAAAAATAAATAATCAATTGTTGAGAGATGCTTGTTTGTCCTCTTCCGTCACGCTTCCATTTCTATCTAGAAATTGAGAATCGTAATACATTAATAATATTGTTCGATCGATTCGCAGATATTATTAGTTCGGAATTCTGTAAAACAAATTAGTGGCAACAATCGGATGCGTACGTTATTGCGTTGAAAAATTAGTTGGACTTAGGCAGTTCTATAAAAATCACATATAATATTGCCGAAGTTGGTTTGCATTCGAGATATTTGTATATGTGTACAGTCAATTTATTTCCCGTAAAACAAAGATCGTAGTACAATAAAAAAAATTTATATATAATTTTCGTGCATTTGAATGACCAAATATATTTGTTTGTTGCCGATTATTTAAAGGACATTTATCTCTATATTATCCTCAAAAATATGTAGTCTGTAATTTTAATGGTACACATATACAAGTAATTAATGCAAATGGTGACATGCATCAACCGATTTAACTTCAACAAAATATTAACATATTAGTAATAAAAAAAAACAATAAACAACAAACGTGTTAGTACACATCAATTTTGTTTCAGATGTCAATGCGGATGTAAAACCGAATACCCGGAAACGAGTGACCGCCAAGGCTGAACTTGAACAGATCAACGAGGAAAGCAATGATACCGCCTCGGGCCCCAGTATCCCCCGAACACGCGGCCGACCGAGAAAATTAAACTAACTTTATTGTACACACAACTTTTTTTTAAATATATATATAGGGATTGAAAGAATAAAACTAAATTCAATTGTGAAATATTTTTAAAAAAATCTTCAATTTTTTTAAAGCATAATAAAAAAATATCCTATGGAAAGGGCTCCTTCCGGACACGTTTCCATCAATTTTTATGTAAAATAGATTTCAATCTTGGAATGAACGATTAATTAGTAGTACAATTGTATAGCGTTTTCCGTTCTTTTTTCGTGGAAAATTTAGCTAAATAACAATATTCATTCAATTTTTTTTTTATAAATTAATTAATGTAAATATTAGCAAGGAAAAGAAATAATAGCTAAAATTCAATCTATTAGTGGGGGGTTTCTATTTCCGCTTACTGTTGTCTTTAAGGACTTTCATCTTGAGGTGCTCCTTGTATTGCAGGATGTCGCCTTGCCATTTCGTGCATGCCTCCTTCTCGCACACCCAAATCTCTTCCGCAACCTGAAAAATTATTACATTAATCAAATCATTCAATAACAATTTTATAAATTATGTTAAACGTTACACATTGTTGGTTTCAAATAATATTTACCACCGGTTTTCAATAATTGATACCCGTTCGCCAACGAAATTTTGCATATATTCATGATTTTTCATTGATGCATTAAGTTTGTCGCCATCGAACTGTTCTGTGTATTTATAAGTTTCCTACACTTTTACCGAATTTATTTGTTACAGACGTATAAGATTCCCCGAGACATAAGGGTTAACTTGATAATAATTTTTCTCAGTTGGTATTAATTTTTTGACAGTTGATAATTTTAAAATTAATTGTTAAACAATCCTACTTTACCTGACTGATAAGTCTAAAGTCGTGGCTAACTAGCACCATTCCGCCATCAAAATCGTTGATGGCTTCGGCAAGAGCATCGATGGTTTCCATGTCGAGATGGTTAGTAGGTTCGTCGAGTAGGAGCAAATGGGGCGTTTGCCATGCCAACCAGGCAAATACGACACGGCAACGCTGTCCATCTGAGAGCTGCCTGATCGGACAGACCTGTTGTCGCCCTGTGAGGCCGTAACGGCCAATAATTTTACGCATCTCTTCACGCTCCTTGACTTCCGGGAACGCTCGCATCATGTAGTCCAACGGCGACACATCCAAATCGAGCAGCTCGTGCAAGTGCTGGTGATAGCGAGCAATCCTCAAATGAGAATTTTTACGGATCATTCCTTCACTTGGTACCAACTAAATACGAAAATATTTTATAAAAACTATTAACTGTAAAATTAAACAGAAAATGTTGAGAAAAATAAATTTTTTGTTATTTAATGAATACCTAACCTAACGTGACATTAGATTTCATGCTTGCCAATAAAAAAACTATTTGACAATTATGATAATGACATTTTGACAGTTGGCAAGCATTAAGTATGAATTTGACGATCGTCAATTTTGTACTCACATCTCCGTAAAGCAATTTCAGCAGAGTAGATTTGCCGGCACCGTTAGGCCCAACCAAAGCCAACCTTGTATCCAAATCAATACCGAACTCAAGATTCTTATAAATGTACGGACTGTTATCACTGTATCTAAAACTGACGTTCTGCACCATGATCACCGGGGGCGGCACCTTCCCGCAGCTCGGGAAATAGAAATTAAGTATCTTATCGCTGACGACCTTTTCAGTCAAACCTTGCGATACCATCTTGGCCAACGTTTTTTCCTTACTCTGCGCCTGTCTGGCCAATTTAGCCGAACCGTGACCGAACCTCGCGATGTAATTCTTCATGTGATTGATCTGATCTTGTTCCCAATTGTATTGCTTCATCTGGTTCTCGAGCAGCTCCATACGTGTTCGCACAAACGCATCGTAATTACCAGTGTAATATTTCAATCGTTTTTTGTTGACGTGAATGATGTTCGTACAGACACCATTCAAGAAATCCTATAAGCAGGAAACAATTGAAAAGAAATCTCAAAAAATTGTATAATTTTTTTAAAATTTTAAGTTAAAAAAATATGTTGGCAATACTAAAATTAAATTTCCAATCGACAATGAATTTTTAATATTATTTGAAAAACAACTTGCCTGTGAATGTGAAATTAGAACCAATATACGTTTATAATGTTTGAGCTCTTCTTCGAGCCACACACACGCGTCCAAATCCAAGTGATTCGTGGGTTCGTCAAGTAATAAAAGATGCGGTTTAACATACAAAGCTCTGGCAAGGGCGATACGCATTCTCCAGCCACCACTGAAGTCTTTAGTGGCTTGGCGTTGCATCTCTTTGGTGAAACCGAGACCGTGCAAGATGTTAGCCGCACGTGCTTCTGCCGTATCAGCAGACATATCGTCGAGGCGTTCATAAATATCCATTAACTGTTCCTGCGAATCGTCGTCCTCGCAGGCAACCAACTGTTCGGCAAGCTTTTCAAGCCGAACTCTTTCCTCGTCTACTTCCATCACGCATTGCAGCGCCGATTTATCCGAAGCGGGCATCTCTCGTGTCAAATGAAAAATATCTATATGTTCCGGAATCGGAACTTCTCGATTGCCTAATACTGCCAACACTGTGGATTTACCTGTAATTATATAAATAAAATGTATAATAATTACATCATAATAGTCAATAATATTATTAGGTTATGAAATTAATGTAACATTAGCAATTAATAATTACCACTCCCGTTAAGGCCTAACAGTCCATATCTACGTCCACAATTCAATTCCAATAGAGCATCCTGTAACATTTCACTACCGTGGAAAGTGATGGAAAAGTTTGCGATTTTTACATCCCTCGATTTGGGGTGGACGGCAAGCGATCCGGTACATGATCTGGCTTCGGCGTTTAACCGTGCGTCCGCCTCCAATTTAGCGCACAATGCTTCCTCAGCACTCAATGGTTCTTTGGTGCCGTTGGTTGTTGAGGAGGATCCGTTAGTTTTGGGTTCCTCGTCACCCTTACCCAAGTTCTTCTTACCCTGTCTTGCTTTAGCAGCATCCTTCTTGCGTTGTGCATCGCGTTTTTTAGCATCGGATGGCATTCTGTTGGCAACAAAATAATTTTGCAAGATGACAATATATTAATTGCACCGTTTGGTGTGTTTGCAAGGTCAATTAATTAGTGCCACATTTGGATGGCAAATAGACTTTATGTCGATTAAATTACGTTTGGCAATTGAAAACAAGTGACTTACGTGCGATTTTGTGGTGGATTAGACCTGGTTTTCTATGAATTTTGGGTGGAATTTGCAGACACTCACAAACACGTGCTGCACTTTACGAAAATTTCCACCAGAAAGATATTTGATTGAACGGTAAAGAATTACGGCAAGCTAGCAAAAAACCCAACCAGATCGAGGCGACATCTCTCGGCGACCTATAAATAAATTCTTTCTAACACGTCCGAAATGCAATTCAAAACAAGAAAAGTAAACACACAATCCATATTGGCATCGATCCATTGAAAAATCTTTAAATTTCCTCCAAAATTGAATGGCAAAATGGAAAAATGTGTCTATTTTTTTAATTTTATTAAGATGGCAATGATTTGCAGAATTCTTGCATTGGCAGAATACCAACAGTGTCGCCAACGGAACGGCTTTTTTCAACCGGAACTTTTATGCATCAATGAATAACTGATTTCTCTTATGCACCTATTTTCTAATTTCTATTTATTAACTTTAATTAAAAAAATGTACACTATCATGTACTGCTTTGTGTTAATCGCAAATTTTAAATAGAATTTCTGAAATTAGGCAACGTTGCAAGGCAGTGGCGTTTTAAAGTTTATTTTTTGGCAAACAACAAAAATGCACTATTAAAGGCATAAAATAGCAATATATTTTGATGTTAAAATTATATTTATTAAAATAGAAAAAAATATTTTAATAAAGTATTTTTGTTTTGTTGCAATTATTTATTTATACACAAGACGTTTGTTTGTTTATAAAATTAATACTTGTTTGTTCAATCAACAAATTACTACTTATCTGTCTGTTAACGCCGACCCGTTTGGTTTAGGTTTTATTATCGATTTATTTTATTTACTCCTACTAATCACAATAATATGAAAGTGAATTTGTAAAATCTGAGTTATTGTTTTAAAGTGTTTCTTATTTTCTTTTCTAAGAGTAGGTATAATTTGTGTTACATTAGATTTCTCCTTAAATTGATGATTGGTTTTAAGAAAACGCCACTGATTATTTAATTTATTGTGGTTGGCAACCATAACGACCTTTTACTAACTTCACTTTATTGCTTTCCTTTTTGCACTTTTGACTTTTGACGGAAATTTGTCATTTTTAAAAGCAAACCATGGCCGACGAAGGCGATGATCTTGAAAACGATGATCAGTGGCTGTATGGGGACGCTCCAGACGTTCCCACAATTGACGGCGGCGACCCACCCCCTGGTGACCAAGAAGAAGCGGATAAAACAGCCACAGGGGAAGAATCTCCGCTTTCTGAAGAAGCTTTGGCTCTAGAGGTAAACATAACCTCAATCTCAAAACAAATCAATCAAATAAT
>JARJEC010136866.1:0-11291 GCA_030264575.1 Tachinus sp. AB-2021 | reverse complement strand
TGCTTGCCCACATAACGCGTATTACTACAGAATTTAAGGATTTAGCTTCAGAAGTTCAATATTACGAACTTTCAAGGGCAAATCTTAAAGCCACGGCCAATGCTATATTTCTATAAATGGGTTTTTGACAACTTTAGTATTTAACTCGCTAATGTTAAATCTAAATTTATTACTAATGCTAAATCGGTTCCTTAAATTCGCTATTAGTCCAAGGATAACGCTAAAAATTTGCTTGATCCTTCTTAGGTGAACCACCCTGTCTATAATAACATATTTTTTTATAATAAAACAAAAAATATGTTTATTACGTACAAGTTTTATATTTTCCTGTAATTTGTAATAATATTAAGCTTTTAATGTGATTAATTATAATTTATATTATACTTTTACTTTCATTATTATAAAACTTGTATATTTGTGAAATATCAATTATCCAATAAATTAGTTGATAAATAAACAATTTTATAATTGAGCAGTCAATAGAATTTTAAAAGCTTACCATAACAACTTTCTTTAAATTTTCATTATACGAATTGAGAAATAATTACACGGCTTTTCATTCATAACATTAAAGCATAGCTGTTCAGATGGTTAATATTGAACGTTTAATCGTTTATGTTCACGGAACAATGAGTTGGACTGGTACAATGAGAGTATAAAACCAGTTTATGGAGTAGCTACTTGAATTAATTTAAAAGGAGCGCGATTCGCGACGTAAAATATGATTTACTTTATTATAATGCACCGTTTACTATGCTTGTTTTGTGCATCTTCATTGTTGTAGATTATAATATTAATGCAATGTAACAGTTATTTATAGATAATAAACCTGATATGTTATTAATAAATTAAAAATTGTTTTAATTTTTTAACTTTTTAATCATAAAATTATATTAAAAAATAATTATCATCAAATCTAGCTCAGCACGTCATGCAATATTATCTTAGTATAGAGTATAGAAGAATATAGTTTACACCTCTATCCATCTTGACTATTGACTCAACTTAATTTTAAGACAGTAGAAACTTCTTTGAAGTACGTTGGATCATTGACATGAGATGATTTAATTCTACTATTTGCAAACAAAACGTTTGATACAGTTAAAACAAATCTACGTTTAATAAAGTTAATTAAACGTAGATTTGACGAATGTTGTACTTTCTTGTCTTTACTCTGAATCCAAATAATATTATTTTATATCATTGAAATAAAAATATGCAGACTGTTAATTGGCGTACAAACGCCAGGTCAATTTTCTAGATCGTGTCAAAAGAAAACAAAAATTTTAATTCCAAAATGCTGATAAAGTCTTTGTTTGGCCTCATGAGGTTCTCATACCTCATACCAGTAATGTTGTTTATAATGTTGTTTTTGAATTGTTTACAGGGTGTTTTAAAATATTTATAAAGAGAGTTTTAAAATGTATATACAGGGTGCTTTACAATTGTTATACCAGTGAAATGTTTATACATTGTGTTATAAAGTGGGTATACAGCTTGTTTAATAGTTTTTATACTGGCTTTTTAAAATTGTATATACAGGGTGTTTCAAACATTGTATACTGGGTATTTTAAAATGTTTATACTTGGTGTTTCAAAATAATTTAAAAAGGTGTGTTAAAAAATGTATATAAGGTGTTAAAAATGGCTATACAGGGTATTTCAAAATGTTTATCTAAGGTGTTTCGAAATCGTTATACTTGGTGTTTTAAAACGATAAAAGGATGTTTTAAAATTGTTGTACAGAGTGTTTTAATATGTTTATACATTGTGTATCAAATTTGTTACAGATTGTATGTCAAACTTTGTATACATGCTGTTTAATTTTTTAGTGTGTTTATATAGGGTGTCTTGTTTGTTTTTATAACATTTACTTTTTATTTGCTCGGAGTTTTAAATATTCACTAACAAAAAACAAAATAGGCGTCATTCTTGACGGGTTATTACTAGTTAAGTAACACTAGTCATTTAAGTTAGTTAATTTTGATAATTGTAAATTATTTGATTTGAAATTTTGTCACGGATTTAATTTAGTTTTTTTTGAATACTTTTAAGACTTAATCAACAAAAAAAATTGTGATCAATACCTGTCTTAATGGCGATTAATAATCTCGATAATTATGGCATTCGCTACGCGCACTCGTTATAATATGATGATTATTAATCTGTTCCATTAATAAGCTTGTTGATTAAATAACTATTAACACTGTATTTTTTGTAGCATTATTTAAAAAAGAGGTATACAATATTATAAGATAAAATGTTGAATTTACATATTTTTATTTTAATACACAGAAAGCTTAAAAATGATGAGTTCAGTAAAGGATTAAAAGGTAGAATACTAATGAAGCTAAAAACTTTGTTGAGTTAATAATCATCTTCAAAAATACAATACGTATTAATTGATTATAAGCCAAAAAAATTTTATTTGACAAATTGATTGCAAAAACGTATAAATTAGTTTTCTAGAGCTGGCTGTCTATCCATCGTTTCAAAGAAGTTAACAACAATATAAGACTTTATTTTGTACATTTCATTCATTATTATTTTAATAATATAATAATAGACATTATGCAATATATGCAGATTAATGCATGATTAAGTAAAGATAGTCACAATCTGACCATTATCCATGATGGTAATTGGGTATAATTATTTATCTGGTACTCAATTACAAAGGGTTTGGTGTTTATAGGTGCACACCTTTCTTTGTGTTATTTTAAATATCTATAAGATGTTCCCGTAGGCGAGACAATGGTCATCGCCATGCGCACATATGATGCATTGATATTTGCAATAAGATAATATTTATAGGTAGAAAGTGTACTTAGGCGTCGTTCTTATAATATAACAAAAATCAGATAATAATTTTACCATCTTTCACATTAAATTATGGTGGTTGGCTGTTTGTACTTTTTTTAGTCGCGGAATATATTAAGATAGCGGTTGGATTTGTCGAGATGAACTTACACAATTTGCTATACGTATTCCGAAAGTATAATGCGCTCCATGAGATGAGTCCGATTCTCTAGAAACTTTAGTTTATTATACAATTTCTCCGCAAGTCTCAGAACCTTTGACCCTCGCCTACATATGTAATATATATGCGAATGGCTAAGCTACTGCGCGAATTATGTACCCGATATTTGTTCAAGTTTTATCCCCGTTGCAATTAGAATATTTAACGTTACCACGACCACACAGATCACAGGAAAATTACATAAGTTAATATATTGTCATACTACATACATGGATTATTTAATATCTTATATAATAAAACTATGTTAACGCTATTAATAAAATTTTATGAAATATAATTTCAATTAGAAGTAGAGACTTTATTAATATAATCAAGATTTTATATTTGTTTAATTTCTATTTGTAAATTGAGTCGATTATTTTAAAAACTCGCTAAATGCCAAAACTACAAAATATACGTTTAAGTGAAAGAAACCCGTCATTTTTAAGACTATTTAACTTGGAGTTGAATAAAGCGTATATAGTACTAATCCATCACGTCAACGTTTGACAAGTTTCTGCATTACTTGGTAAGTTACAGCAACATATGGTTACAGCATTCCTGCATTTGGATGCAAGTAGATCTGATTATTAGGTGTGAAACAATATTTACTATAAAAGAAGACAAATTTCGTTCTAAAAGGCCATACATGGTTCATGAAGCGTTGTTTGACAATTTAGTAACGAGTATAATGTTGTACGGAGTGAAAGTGTAGGGATGGATGGAACAAAAAATGCTGGAGTCAATTCAGGCAAGGTACAATGGGTTTTTGGATTAAATAAAGAAACACCATTGTACATTGTATTGGAAAAGACAAACAAACATATAAAACAGGTTGGAAAACGAGCTATAAAATATGAAAAGACACCGAAATATATAAATGAATGTAAAATTTTACAGGAATGTTTGAAAGAGAAAATGGAGGTAAAAATGAGGGTATATAAACAAACTACTATAATAAGACTAATATCCAAGTGGAATATGAATATGGGGCAAAATTGTAGAAAGAGTTGGTATGTAGAAAGACAAAAAAAATTTCTAGTTAGTCTAGATACAATGGTAGTTATGTAATTATAAAGAAGGTCATGATACCATTGTACTCTACATACATTAATGCTAAATTAAATAAAAAAGAAAATTATTGCAAGGGTCAGATATGGAAATGAGGAAATAGTGACACAACGTTAGAGTCAAAGATAAGATGTATAAAAGCTATAAAAAGCATGTCGCTTGTAAAATACAACTATAAAGCATTTCATTCTAGTGCAACAATAAATGCTTTTTAATAATAATATCCCAAACCATGAAATAGTTTTTAATTCTTCTTATAAATCAAATCACTCAGGATACCTACAAATTTTGATTAAAGTTAAGAAAGTCCAATGTTATAGAAATATTATAATAACAAAGTTTTATACTTTATTTTATTTTAAATTCCATACATATTTGTGCAATGTCAAGATAATTGGTACATTGAAATCTGCTAAAAAAATATTTTCATAACAATCCATGGAATTTTACCAAATAGATTGAGTGTGATTTGACATTTGTTAGCTTTTTAAAATAAAATTTGACCGATAAAAGTGGCAAAAGTGGTATTGCTAAATATGGAGAGATTTGTGTTTGTATTCACGACCACATTTCTAAATTTGAAGTGAGAAAGTACTTAGATACAAGTTTGATCATCAAACAAAGTACAAAATATTTATAACTGACAATCAAGACTTAAGAGATACAACGGAAATTATTTAACGAAGTTGCTTTTTCATAAACAGAGAAGATGGATTTTAAACGGTGACTTTATATTTCATCTATTGTAGATAGAGGAGAAGTAAATTAAATATGAATCAATTTTGTTTCATTAAGTCTCATGAGCTGTTTAAAATTTCTCTTCTCTGTTAAAAGTAAGAAAATGATATATATATATATAAATCGAAAAACTGTTTTACAGATTTGCAAGTAAAAATAAACATTTTAAATTAGTAAAAATAACAATCACACAAGAAAATTATAAACATCTGCAAAAAAAGTTTCAACAACAGAAAAAAACGTTCTAAAAATTTCCACATACAAACAATTTTTTTTAAGAGTGGCTAAATTTTGACGTTTCTATAATCTATCTCAAAAACTAAAAATGCTAGAACAATTCTGATAAGGCAATCTCCAACTAATTTTGCGAAATTAGTTTATTGGTATTAAATTTTTTCCAAGAGAATATATTTGGAATACTAGCACATCTTATTGGAACTCTTTACGTAAAATCTAGTGGGGTGGTTGGTATTTTTCGGACTTAAGTTTTTAGGTAACACAAATGAATATTTAACATTTACTGCCTATAGGCTTTAGGCAGTTATTCAAGATATATTTTTTGAACATGAATGTAAACAAAAAAACGCTATTGTTGCAACATTTTGACAAATTTCATTAAAATTAATGTTTAATGGGTCAGTTAATTTGTCGTACTTGTTTAATTTGACCCTGTAAACTCGTTCCTTCAAAAAAACCAAGGGGTTTAAGTCAAGAGATATTGAGGACAATATAATAAATATATATATATATATATATATATATATATATATATATATATATATACACCGGGCGACAACTAAAACAGGTTCGGGAGCATATGTTTTTACTTTTTGGTTTAAAATAGATCATAAAATCCTGTTTATCCGCTAAAAATTTGTAAAATATTTTTTCTGGTTTTTTTTTGTAATATTAAATGGAACACCCGGTATATTTTTGCAAATTTTTATTTGTTAGTCAATTTTACATATAAATCCCAATTTTCAGGTGCTTTGGTAACACAACCTCATTTTTTAACATTTTCTTATGTCACAAAAAATGTATAACTTTTTTAATACTTGTTGAAAACAAGTATTTTTGGTGACGTTTGATTGCAACAAAAATCTAGTTTTACGTAATGCCATGGTATCAAGGGGATTGCATTTGAAAAAAATAAATTACAACCCAAATACTATTTATGTCATTTATAAAAGCGCGCAAATAAATCAATTTTGAATAACTTGGCGAAGTTATATATTTCCCAATCGTATTTAGATGTATTTGCTATAAAAAAATGTAAGAAGTTTATACATTCACTATAATGTAATTACATATCTTGAAAAAGTTTTTTGCTATATTTTATTGTATTTGCGACAAACCTAATCTAAGTAATATATTTTTTAGCCTGCCCAATGATTTGGGATGTGCCCCCTGGTCTAACCTAACCTAATTTAAAACGTCAATAACATAATAAATAATCATATTATTTTTATATGAATAATTGAATTATTAAATTTAATTGTGGTAAAGATAATTAATGTAATAAATATAAATAAACAACGGTGCTTTCTCTTTGCAAATCTTATTATTATCTACCAATATCATCACATCATGCATTTAACACTCGATCGCCACAATTAAATAAATAATGACTTTTCTTTCTTCAAATATATGCATGTATGACATGTGACCTTTTCATAGATATCTTTACAGTGCTGGCTAATATTTATTTTGTAGCATAAGTTTTCTAGCAAGCGCACCAAGTTCGAAGTGATTGAGATTAATTATTGTTTATTAATTAATAGTGGCTGGATCATGAGACTTTATGTTAGGTCAGTAAGTAATAATTTGTTTACTTATTAAATTAAAAATTGCACATGTTTAATGGTTTATTAAATTGCTGCTTTGGCAGGCGTAATGATGATGATAATTTATTGGACGATGGAAACGATATTGCATACATATTGTTATTGCGATAGACATGTACACGCCCTAATAATATCGTCTTCATGGTGATATTTATTAATCTGTTTTGTATATAGATTTTCTGAAGCATGGCACAATGTTTTACTTCTTACGGAGTGTGGAAAGCGTAATTATGATTCTAATTTTTTTTTATATATATATTAAGTACAGAATTATTTTTAATTGATTTACATAATATATTAAGTGTGTGCTTGAGTATTATTAATAAAAATATTAACTTTAATAAAAGAGCTTAATATTGTTCAACTTGGAACAGAGAAAGGGTTTTTACTGGGAGATCAATCTATATTATTATGAATAAATTATACTACATTAAAAATGTTTATTTTAAACTAATAGGAAATAATCAGTAAAGATAATCCACCATCCCAAACATAAATTTTTAGTATTTTGGTGACATGAAATAATTTATTTATTCAATTTAAACCCAATAAATTATACATAGTTGTAATCAGGATAAAATTTCTTTATTCTATAAAAATATAACAATATTTTTCATTTAATAAAATATTTGAAAAATTTTGAGTAAGAAAGTACTGACTACGACTATAGATTATACATAAAAAGTGCCTATAAACGGTGTTAGTTTTGTTACAATAACTTAAACCAAATAGAAATAATAATAGAAATCGACCGATTTAAAAAATCATCTTTTTCTTGGAAACAAAGAATTATAGAAAAACCATTTAAATAGCAACAAATCCATCTTGCAAAATTAGCCCTTTTAGCTGCTCTTGTCAAATTTTTTCTAGAATTTTTAGTTTACTACTGTAAAAAATATTTGTATATTTGACTAGAATGTGTAAAAGAAATGAAATATTTTGATATTTTTGAGATAGTTGATCAACTTTTTTTACGCATATATTAATATTCAGACTATAATATGTATGCACAGGAGAAAAACAATTCAAATGATACTACTGCACCTCCAAATGATCTCAAAAGTTATTAAGGAAAAAAACAAGCAAATCAACAATTTAATGTATAATTACATGGTTAAGTCATAGGTTGTGTTTCTGTTTTGTAAATTAGAAAATAAAGTCTCATTATTATTATATTATCTTTATTTGCTTGCTTCAATGAGAACGGTATATGGAAATCCCATAAATTGTTGTTGAATCCTAGTCTTGGAAAATAAATAAAGTAAACATAGTAATTAAATTATTTAGAGATAACGTCAGGTGTGTACTAATGTTGCAATAAAGTAATAAGAAATGTAAATTTTAAGATATTGCTCACAGCAAAATTAGATTTTTGACCGATAGGTACTTTTCATTCATTTTATATAAACTATAATATAAATATTTATATACATATTTGCCAATCTGTGTTTGTATTTCGACATGTTATAGTTTTTAATGTAGATATCATTTACGCAGTTGCAGTTATTATTAATATTTGTATTAAATTTACTTTTATTTTGATAAACAAGGGCCTTTAAATGTTAACAGAAAATTACAGATAGACCCCTAAGCCATAATTTGCAATTTTTAGTGAGTAAATATAAATTACAAAAGTTTTTATTGTAATTTGTAGTTTATATTATTTTTTCTGCTTCACAACATGGATAAAGGTTGGATTTTCTTGCGTAAATTGCAATTTTTTGAAAGATTTATTTTAGAATTTATTGCTAATTGTAAACTTTCTATGAATATTGCAATATTTGGTTTTCTGTAATGAATTGCCATACATTTTTTGTAGCAAATCTCAATACAATACAATAGTAATTTTTAGTTATGATTTATCAAAATATGAACAGCATATATCATCTTCATCAAAGTCTAATTGTTTTTAATTTTCATTCTTTCAATCATGAATAAAATAATGTATTACATACTTAAACTGAATAAAAATAGTTCTATAATTACAAATAATCTTTAGTGTATGTTTGTTTATACTTCCAGAATGTAAACGCAAAAATTGACAAAATTGTGTAAATTTTATATTTAATTTTTAACACAGTTTGAATATAAGTATATTCAGTATCTAAGTGAACCAGCTCAAATTTATATTTTTATCAAATGAGTTTATAAAATAAAGAATTTTTGAAAATAAACCTAAAATTATCTTAATCTGTATATATATAAAATTCTTCTGCTTTTATTTCCTCGGTTTATTAAATTTAATTTTACAAATTTTATGAAATTTCAGTTATTATGACAATGATTGGTATACACATTTGTTTTTATTTTAATTTAAATATTTGCAATAGGATATAGGTAATTTAATAAATCTAATTTATAATAATAAATGTCCATGTATGACTGTAAATAAATATTAATAAAACAAACTGTCGGATATGGTGGTCCAATAACATAAAGATTTATAATTGCAATGAATGTGTCTGATAATATTTGTTGTGCAATATTCCATTTTATTTATAAGCGTTTTGAAAGTGCAGAGAAGAGTAAGGTCGTAGTTGAAATAGACGAAGTTATGAGTTGTAGTGACCATAATGTTAAAATATATTAAACATAATTAACTATTTATGGGATTTTTATGAATTTTATGATATTTATTAAATTAAAAGCGAATATTTCTAATCACTTTTAACTGCAGAATTATCATTAAAAACTTCATGTCGAAGTTCGTTAGTTATTTATTACTGCCTAACAAAATTTCACAAAATAATAAAAGGCAATGAATTAACAAATCATTAGTTGTGTTGAGTTAGTTTGATTGATTACGAGTCGAAGAATGAAACTTGTATTGGGCACTTTTATTTTTTTAACATGCTGTGAAAAATAATGTCTGTTGATGATTATTAATGCGATTGAATAAATAACGTACTTATAATATATAAATGAAGGGATATTGTAAAAAACAACAAATTACTTTATTTTTAGCATCTATTGTTTACAGATAAAAGTTTGGATAATTTACATATTTTTCAATTTTATTGTCAATAAAATGTATAGTTAAAAATAGAATTTAAATTGCTAGGTATAATGCATTTCTTCATTTTTGAAAAAAATTGCAAAAGGTAATGTTTAAGATGACCTTATGTAGGTGCGGCAGACACATTGGGTCGTGTGTACAAATATGCATTGTCCGCTAAAAATAACGTATGTGCCACATTTAGGCTAATGATTTATGCACTTTTTACAAATTGTTTATTATATGGCTAAGCGATTACATTTCTATAAATGTATTTAATAATTTTATACAATTTTTGTTGTTTGAACGTGTGTGTCCGCACCTCTGAATAGCTAATGAGGCTGAATGTTGAGAGTCATTGTGTGGTAGTTCTGCCCATCGTCCACGGATCTTTATCATTTGACCGGCTTGATTAACATCCTGCTGTGTAGATATATAAGTATGGATGGGATAGTCTCTTGACATTAATCCATTGAAGAATAAAAAAGTAAATAAATCTCCATCATAATTATAAGGCGATTTTTGCAAGTAATCAAGATGAAAACTTTGCGGCACTATTGCGAGTACCCAGCTTCATCATAACTGTTTGCGGACACCAGATTTTTTTATAGATAAGTAATTCTACTACTGTAATACTCTATCTTAAATAGATCTACATGGTTGTATAACAAGTAGGTACATGAAATTTAAGGGAGTATAGCACACACCCACTCTAGGACGTGGTGTAAACTTGAGTCTCCAGGAAGCAACTAGAAGATGGCCGAGCTGATAGAAGCCACGTGCAGGCATTTCTTCAGATAACAGGGCATGGGAACTGCCGCTCACTTACGGAACACTCTTAATAGGACAACGAGAAAGATTCATTCCTATCCAATGCTAAATTTTTATTGTTTCACTCCGGTACAAATCAAATGTGAACAGATCAAACACTAATTAATAATATCTACATCGCAGACAATGCCACACAACAAGCGGCTTTAGACGCTATTATATAATGAAATACTCGAGCGGTGCATTATTAATTAATTTACTTGAACCGTAGGTAGTACCTTGCCATTGCCATTATCTTCCCTTTCATTCCTTATTTGATTTTGAATCTTCTGTTTAAAATGAGATATTATTTTTTTATATATTTAGTTATTTAGTCTTTTCTAAATAATAATTATTAAAATATATAATAATAACAAAAACGACTATATTGATTTTAAAACTATATGTAATAAAAACGAAAAAATAAAAATGAAGGAAAGAAAAGTGAGTAGTTGTGTGCCCTCTTTGTAAAAGATAAACCATACCAAACTAACTGTTTGGAACACCCAATGTAATTAACAGGAAAAATATAAATTGCGGTTTAAGTGTAAATTGAATTTTATTCTATTAATATTAAATATTTCTCTGAATATTGTTATCATTGACTAATACTGATTGTTGTAATAATGCGTTTTACATTATGTGAGTAATGTTTATTTATTCACAATAAAGTAATAAACAAGTAAATAATAATATCAGTGTTATATAAATGTACGCAAAATCTACGTTAACCATTCAATCATATATATATATATATATATATATATATGATTGAATGGTTAACGTAGATTTTGCGTACATTTATATAACACTG
>JARJEC010136856.1:0-16088 GCA_030264575.1 Tachinus sp. AB-2021 | reverse complement strand
TTCATTATTCTAAAATAATATTTACTATTTTTGAAGCACACATTGAAGGGTAGATTTGGAAATTCTAGAGTGATGCCGCAAAAAAATCGGTTTGCACCAATTTTTTTCTAGCAATGGATGCAATATATTTTTTTAAATATTTTCAAAATTTTTACGTAGATGGGAACTTGAGACCATTCAGTCCGGGCCCGATTTAAATCAATTTCATATCCCAATATTCACCATTAAAACCACCATTTTTTCTTATAATTTTTACAGTTTCCATTACTAAAAAGGAGCTATCTTTTCAATACTGCAAACCAATTTTTGATAGCACCATCGAAAAATCGTCCCTTGTCAGTTTTGAACCCCTAAGAAATGGTTAAAATTATTTTAGAAAATTGAAATTTTCAGGAAATCTTTGTCTAACATCCCTGAAAACCCAGACATATTTTTATTACAATGTTTTATTTATAAGCCCCAATAATTAATTACAATAATATTGCTATAATTTGGCATTTGTTTCTATAATTAATTTAATTATAATTTTAATACAATTTTTCATTTTCAATTGGTTCAATGTGATTTAATATTCGGTACGGACAGGCAAGGCTGCTAAGCAGCACGCAGTTATCGGTCTTGCACAGCTGTAGTACCTGTTGATTGCTCATACGCTTGACGGAAAGAAACAGTCTAATTACGCTTAGCTTGGGTACTAGAGCGAGGCTTCAATCTAAATCTATAATGATTGCAACAATAAAGGATGCGTGGGTCGTTTGTCAGTGCAGTAAAGACCGATGTCAGTGCCACGGGGAAAACCTCCGTTGTTGTATTATTATTGGACGCCAATTATTCTATCACAGATAAAATAACGTAAAATATAAATTCACGTAACAATTATAAATATGAACAGAACAAAAATAAATAAGATTAACAAACAAACAAATAAGTCGGCCGTGAAATTACAGCGCAAGCGTCAACCGTCTAACCTAAAATCTAGATACCAACCAGGTAGCAGCGTAGAGTTATCTTGAGAAAAGAAAGTCAAAGAACAAAAGCTATCATTCAGTGCAATTAAGACCGAAATGATGTCCAATGCTCTCAAGATTCCACTCATTCTATTCTGGATTGCGTCGCTTTATATAGGAGTTAGTTCACCCCCTCTATCAACCTCGGGAATTGATAATTGACTCCTTCTCTTGTTGATAGCGTAACCATGGATCTCGATAGCAGGCTCCGGCGGGAGTCTTGTTGATAGCGTAACCATGGATCTCGATAGCAGCTCCAGCGGGAGCTCGTCGTCGGGCGATCGCTTGATTTTCGTAATTGCATTTGTAGTTCTGGGAATCTCGTACGCCACATTCTCCCCCTCTGATGCAGGAGTCAACGAACTGGTATCAGAAACACTTAGGTGGGCGAGATCTTCTTTGGACGACCTCGTCGGCGAATTGGTCTTAACGGTTTTGTAATTTTTTTTTATGAGATCATGGTAAGAAGTGAGTTGTGAAGTATGGTATACTACCAATGTATTTTTAGTTCATTTCTCGAAGCAACTTCGTAATGTCTTCGGACTATCACATAAGGTTCGTCTCTCTTCGGATATAGTTTAGCACTGGTGCATTTGAATGTGTTACTAAGGCCATGTGCAGCAACTAATACATGGTCACCAGGCTGATAAACTGGATCTGGACGTCGATGTGTATCAACAATTTTCTTCCAGGTATCTTAGGCGTCTTGGGATTCTTTTAATGTGGTAGCAAGTCTTGACAGATAAGGAGTGATTTCTTCTTTAAAATTTTCAGATTGAATAATTCCTCAAAGATCACTGGATACGTTGTCAAAGGTTTGCAATTCTCTTCCAAACGTCAGGTATGCAGGACCGATACGGGAGTTTGGTTTCTAGCAGAATTCATCGAGAATTGTATTGCTGTGGCTCGGGCCACGTCGTATGACTTCCAACCAATATAGCAAGTTGGGAATTCAGGTCACGGTATTTTCTTTCAATAGGATTGGACTCAGGATGAGACAAGGGTGTGAAAGAATGGTCGATGTGCAGGCAATACATAACTTGTTGCATGATAGCTAACAAAGTGCGTACCATTGTCGCTTATTACCCTACGTGGTGTGGTAAGCTATATCGTAGGAAAACTTTATATATGAGAACTTTGGCACAAATCTCGGCTTTGGCTTTCTTCAGTGAAAATAGTTTAACCTATCGTGACATCACATCTTTTACAATAAAGATGATTGTTTTACCATCACTAGAAGTTGGTTGTGGAGCAAACAAATCAAAAGCAAGTACTTCAAAACGTTGATTTGGGGCGGATGTTTGAATTAATCCGGCGGGTTTCAAATTATTTGGCTTGTACTTTTGGCATAACGGGCAGATTTTTACATATTCGAAAATGTCATTTATTTTCAATCCCTCCATGTCCAGCCGTAGGATTGTCATGATAAGTCTTGAGGATTTCTGGAATTTCATGTTTGGGAACAACTTGTTGTGCGTCTTCAGAATCAATATTTTGGGCATAACGATAGAGCGCTTCTTGGGTCATTATATAACCTTTAGACGTCCAATAGTGTATATTTTCATCGGAAACCGGTTTTTCAAAACATTTAATAATGTCCAGAAGTTGAGAATCTCTTAGTTGATCGATTATAATATTGGCACTCCCCCTGGTGGGAAGGTCGATTATTATATTACATATGCTACCAGAAGAATTTGTTTCTAAATTGTACGGTGGTCTTGATAGTCCATCAGCGACATGATTAGTTCTTCCCGGAAAGTATTGTACCTTTATGATGTAGGGTTGTAATTGCAATGCCCATCTGGCAAGTCTTCCCGCTGTGGATTTTAAATTCATCTGCCATTTCAATGCCTGATGGTTCGTGATTATTAAAACTTCTTCACCTTCAATATAACCTCGGAACTTTTGAACTGACCATACAATAGCATTAGCTTCTGTCTCTGTAGTAGAATAATTCCGTTTTGTAGTGGTTAGTAGTCTGCTGGCATACTTGATTGGATGCTCATTATCTTTTTTGCCTTGAAGTAAGACTGCACCAATTGCATAATTACTTGCATCAGTTTTAATGATAAATGCTTTATTATTACAGCAGGTTTCAAAATCGGATATGTAGTTGGAAGAGTCTTTAGTCTTTTGAATGACTTTTGTTGATCAGGACCCGATTTACAAGTAGTGCCCTTTTGAGTTAGCTGGCTGATTGGACGTGAGATCCTTGCGGCGGGGCTCTTATTGATAGCGTAACCATGGAGCTCGTCGTCAGGCGATTGCTTGATTTTCGTAATTGCAATTGTGGTTCTGGGAATCTCGTATGCCACAAATGTTATTAATAAATAGTGATAATCAAGTGCCACCTATATTGAGTGATATTCAGTGATATTAGACTCATTTAGTTTGCCTGTTGTTAAGGATTACCATAAGATTAAAGTATAACTTTTTATCTTTTTTATTTTAGCCATAAGCTGAGATCAAAATGTTGGCTGTAAAGTATAAATTTTCATCTTTTTCATCTTAGCCATAAACTGAGATCAAAATGTTGGCTGCAAATTATAAATTTTTGTCTTTTTCATTTTAGCCATAAGCTGAGATCAAAATGTTAGCTGTAAAGTATAAATTTTTATCTTTTTCATCTTAGACTTAAGCTGAGATCAAACCTATAGGCTGCAAAGTATAAATTTTTGTGTTCTTCATCTTAGCCATAAACTGAGATCAAATGTATATAGCTGCAAAGTATAAATTTTCGTCTTTTTCATCGTAGCCATAAGCTGAGAACAAAATGTTGGCTGTAAAGTATAAATTTTCATCTTTTTCATCTTAGGCATAAGCTGAGATCAAATGTGTAGGCTGCAAAGTATAAATTTTTGTGTTTTTCATCTTAGTCATAAGCTGAGATCAAATGTATGTAGCTGCAAAGTATAAATTTTTGTCTTTTTCATCTTATCCATAAGCTGAGATCAATATGTTGGCAGTAAAATATAAATTTTCATCTTTTTTATTTTAGCCATAGGCTGAGATTAAATGTACAGCTGCTAAGTATAAATTTTCATCTTTTTCATCCTAGCCATAAGCTGAGATCAAAATGTTTGTTGCAAAGTATAAATTTTCGTCTTTTTTATCTTAGCCATAGGTTGAAAACAAAATGTTGTCTGCAAAGTATAAATTTTCATCTTTTCCATCTTAGCCATTGAATCCATTTGAGTAAATTTGGATTCAATTAAAACGTCTAAATTTTGACAGTTTAAATGTCAAAATATCGTGATAGTTAATAATGATCTTTTATAGATATTGTAAATATCTACAATTTATGCCAATACAATTTTCTTATATCTACAAAACATTTTGAGTTTTTTTGGTAGATTCCAGTTTGAGCAAATTTTGATTAAATCAAACATTTTTAATTTTGACAATTTAAATGTAAAAATACCACAATAGTTATTAAAAATATTTTATAGATAATTTATTTAGTAAAATCCAATGAAGCAAATTTGGATTCAATCAAAATTGCTAAATTTTGACAGTCAAAATATCACAATAGTTATTAAAGATATTTTATACATATTATAAATATTTACAAATAATTCAAATGCAAAATTGTTGTATCTACAAACCATTTTGAGTTTTAGTTTGAGCAAATTTGCAATTAATCAATATTTTTAAATTATGAGTTTCAATGTTAAAGTATCATAATAAATGATAAAGATATTTTATAGATATTATAAATTTTTATAAATTTTGCAAATGCAATATTCTTTCTATCTACAATAGATTTTGCGATTATAGAATCTATAACATTTTATTTTCAGCAACTGGCAACACTGATTATAATTTTTGGTTTATACTACTGGCAACACTGATTATAATTCTAGATTTTACAGTTAGAAACACTGATTACAGTTGGTGACATTTGTTTACTTTTATTGACGACCCTGCTTGTTATTATTTGGCGCCAATACAAACCTACCTAACCTAAAAAGCCGCCAACAACTCTTACACAAATTATTAAACAAACAAATTAATTCAAAATGTATATAAAAGTTCGTAAATTGGGTGCAAAACCTGGGGATGATGATCTATCCCTAAACATATCAAAAAAAGCCAAAATACAAGAACTCCGCCAGATGATATTTGAAGAATTAGAAATCCAGGCAGAGAAACAAAGATTATTTTATAAAGGCAAGCAACTTATCGATGACCACGATTTATACGAATATGGCGTACAATTAAATGACGTAATCCAACTAATGATACGATCGGACATACAAATAGAACCGGAAAGCAAAGAAGAAGAAAAACCTACGTCATCGAAACAAGAAATCGAAGCAAGTAGCGAATATTACAAAATTGGAGACCGCGTCGATATACACGATATAAATGGGGCTTGGTTTGAAGCGAAAATTATTAAAATAATAAAAAATAGCAGCGCAGACGATGCAGATTTACCGGAAATTGAACCAGAGAATATATTTAAATGCGCAATGGAACCTGAAACCTCGATGATACATTTAGATGTTAATTTCAATCATATCCGGCCACGTTCATTCCATAAATATTCTATAAAAGACTTACAACCTGGATTTAAAGTGTTGGTTAATTATAACATGGACGAACCTAAGGATCGCGGTTACTGGTACGATTTTAAAATTGCGTACACTTATCAAAAAAGCATTAAAGGGACGTTATATTTCGGCCGTGAAAAAAATCCCCTTGAAAATGTTATTATTAAGTTGATCGATGAAATATTTCGTATTGAAAAATCCATTTTATTAAGCGATCGTGTCAGTGATGATCATTTAAAAGATGTTCCGTTGCGTAAGGTTCCCTTTAATTGCATGAAGTGTAAAGACGATCCCAAAAAAAATTGCAAGGAATGTGGTTGCAAGGTTTGTTATGGGAAAAATAACGTCGAGAATATTTTGTTGTGTGATGAATGCGATGGTGGTTATCATATTGGATGTTTGAGTCCGCCGTTGGAAAAAATTCCCGAGGAAGATGAATGGTATTGTCCGGATTGTAAAACTGATGAGAATGAGATTGTTAAGGCTGGTGATAAATTGAAGTTTAGCAATAAGAAAGCCAAGATGCCGAGCGCTAAGAATGAGAGCGAACGGGATTGGGGGAGAGGGATGGCTTGTGTCGGCAGGACAAAGGAATGTACGATTGTTTCCAAGGATCATTTAGGACCAATTCCGGGCGTCGATGTGGGAACTTGTTGGAAATTCAGATTTCAAGTTTCCGAAGCTGGAATACATCGCCCGTTGGTAGCTGGAATTCACGGAAGGGAATCGAGCTTTGCTTTTAGCTTGGTTTTGAGTGGAGGTTATGAAGACGATATTGATAATGGAAGTGAATTTTATTATACCGGCTCAGGTAATGTTTTTTCCATAAACTATTATATATGTTGATATTGAATACTTACCTAACCGAACAATAATTAATTTAGGTTAAGTTTTTCTAGGATTACTTTGATATATATGTTAGTCTCAAACAATAACTTGACAATTAGTTTATTCTACGATTACTTTAGTATATATCAAATACTTGATTTTAAAAAACGACTTGAACTAAAATAGAAAAATTAAACCAAAAAATACTTTAATCAACAAAACTCAATAATTCTGTCCATTTTCAGGCGGGCGCGATCTTTCCGGAAACAAACGGATAAGCGAACAAAGTTGCGACCAAACATTGACCCGCATGAATAAAGCCCTCGCCATGAATTGCAATGCAAAATTTAATCCGAAAGATGGAGCCGAAGCATCCGATTGGAAAGGTGGCCGCCCTGTCCGTGTGGTTCGCAACACAAAAGCCTTAAAGCATTCGAAATACGCACCGAAAGAAGGCAACCGATATGACGGCATCTATAAAGTGGTCAAATATTATCCGGAAAAAGGCAAATCTGGTTTTGTCGTATGGCGATATTTATTGCGAAGGGACGACCCGAACCCGGCCCCTTGGGACGAAGATGGCCAGGAATTTGAAATTCTTTATCCGGAAGGTAATTAATTAAAATATAGTTTTTCATTAAAATTCATTTAATATTTTAAGGTTATTTGGAATCTCAAGAAAAGAAAAACGCTGCAAAGGAAAGCGATAAAAAACGTGGCAACAAACGTGTACTCAAAGACACCTCAAACACGCAAACAACGAAAAAAAGTAAAACCGAACCCTATAAATTACCGGAAGAAATCATTTTCGCAATCAAATCGGATGAATTGAATTCGAAATTGTGGACGGAATGTTTGGAAACGTTATCTGATGGAAAAGTCAAATTTATTGCTAAAGTCGAAGAAATTTTTACCTGTATTTGTTGCCAAGAAGTCGTCCATTTGCCGATCACAACCGAATGCAAACATAACATCTGCAAAAGCTGCTTGAAACGATCATTTTCATCGGAGATTTACACTTGCCCGCATTGCAGGTTCGATTTGGGCAAAGAATATATATTTGATGTAAACGAAACGATGAGCGGCGTATTATTAAAACTTTTCCCCGGCTATGAACTTTCACGTTGAAATAATTTTTTTAAATATTTATATTTTTATTGTGTACTTTAATTGATTTATTAGTTATAGAAATTAATTTTAATTGCTAACAGTTCAGATGTCATGTGACGTACTGTACGTATATAATTTTTATATTTATGAATTATTCAAAAATTTGTTTCCACAAAGTTGGAATTAAATGTTCATGAACATGATAGAATATAATTTTTAGCTTTTATGATAGATTTTATGTCTTTCAAATTTAATATAATTTTGACGCTATTTTTTATTTATTCATTTAATCCCCACTTCTAAAGTTAAAACGAATTTGCAATATGCCCTTTTGATATAAAAATAAGCACATTTGAATGAGCTTTGATTTGATATATTGGTAGATTGCCGAGTAAAACGAAACAAATGAATTAATGGCGACGAAGAAATTAATAAATGAATTTGCAATAGCAATACCAAACGGGGATCAAAACAAGAGCTTTTTAATATTTCAATATGATATATTGCTATAGATCGTTAGATTACCGAGTTAAACAAAACGAATGAATTAATAGTAGACTTCTGATCATTTACTTGCTTCACTTAACTACTGAAATTTAATTGCTAATTTGAATTTGTAGTTTGCTTCACTTAAGTTCTAGTTCTCCTTAAATCAATTACTTCACTCAACCGCTCCTTAAATGAATTGCTAACTTCACTTAACCCTTAATTAATTGCTAACTTCAAGTAGCATAGTACACCGTGTTTTTTACTTCTATTTTCTCACCAATATTTTACAAAATAAGTTATAAAACAAATTCTAGCATTAAATAAAATGCTACCGAGGTCACAAAAATACTGATGCAGCTTCAACTGTTACTTAGTTCACGTTGGTAGGAAAGGTAAGGTTTTAATGACGATTCACAATATTATTGTTCGTATTAAATCTTCAAAAATCGTCTATGAAACCAATTTATTGGATAATACTTCATCGGATGTTATAAAACGGTACAAACAGGCAATAAAATAGGGACCCCACTCTCGAATTCTATAGAAAAATTAAACAAACAACTAAAATTTTATGTATTTGTTAATAATTATTATCCCTGTTCCTATTATCCCTACGTTGTCGGTTCCATTCTTGATTGTTTCCCCTATAGTTTTGCCTGTCACCACGGAAATTGCCCTGAAAAATAAAATAAATCATTAATATAATATATTTCGGCCAACATCTTGTTTTCTATTAGGTTGCAATTAAAATTACTTGATTTGCGCCTCGTAAGAAGAAGTTGCCCTGCTTGGTTTCCAAAATGCGCTCATTAGAGTCGACGAAGTTGTTAATCTTGTCGGCCAATTGCATCGCCAAACTTTGCAGACGAGACGGTTCACTCCTGTGCATCACCACTGTCTGCGTTGGATCATCTAAAGAAGCCTGGAGATTTAACAGAATAAATAAATTAATTTAATGACCAACAAGTCTATTTATTGCAATGAAAACAGTGAAGTTAGAATCACAATTTGGAAAACTTACCATTAATTCCTCGTTGATAATCATCTTTGAAATGATCGAATGAACGCTGGGTTTTTCCATTTCAAACATCTCCGCTAAAGTCGCCATGGATATCGAGTCGTAAACGTGCGAGTAAGTGAAAAGGTACGTCCTAAGAGCTTCTTCTTTAATGAGACGTGTAAGCATTGCTCGGACAGCATCAGCTTGATAGAAAAGATCCCATACCTAAAAAATGTTTTTTAGCAGACAACCTAAAAATTTCAAAAAACCAACCTTGGCGTTCATTTTCTCATTGATGATAAAATTGTTGCAAGCAGCCCAGTGGCCGTTCCTCATAGCTTTAGCAGCAGCAACGACGTGTTCCCGCATGCTTTCTGGCGGACCGACCAAACTCTGACGTTCAGAGCTGCGCAATTGCTGGTAGAATGTTTTAGAAATCATTCTTCTACGAGCGTCGAATTCGTGTGCGGCCATATATGGGATTTCTATAAGCATTGCCGATACCAAATAAACGCACTCAAGAAGTTCTAGATTGATGTGCATGTGGAATGGCATCTGGCGCTGCTTCTCGATCTTCTCCTGCTCCTTACTACGTTCATGTTGACGCTATATTAATAAATACCGTTTGTAAGTTTTGCAAATAGTTAAATGTATCAAATAATTCTTTCATTTTAATGTTGATGCTATTAAGTAAATTATAATATTTTTTATATCAATACCTGCGGTAATAAACCTTGGGCTAACAATTCTTTCGGTTTACCAGTCATCATTAAATCCACAAGGCAGCTATGGGCGTCCTTAATGTTGGCATGCCTGAATGCGCACAATCCTAGATGAGCCATCATCCTATTGTAGAGTATCTAAAAACAACCTTCAAATTATTTTTAACGTACGTAAATTATTCAGTTATAATAATTGATTGAGAAATGCTATAAACAAATTTGTTATTTCATTGCTTAACCTTTGGCACAGCCAATGTATTAGATACAGCGCTTCTTATACCAGGACGTGCACATATAGCAAGCGCCCAACAGAAGGTTAAATAAATAACTATACCTGTGTGCTAGGATCTGAATGTTGAATTGTTTCCTGAAGATGCGACATGAGCACCAAATCCCTGGCTTGGAACCAATTGTCATGAAGGGCGTGATGGTAAATGTGGGAAAGTATGGCTCTAGTACGTAACCTGTCGGTTCCATCTTTAGCGTAGATGAATTTGCAGAGTTTTTCCATCTCTTGAACGGACGTAACAATATCCGATGATATGTCTCCCTTAAAAAATATAGAATAAATTAATTGCAGTTACAAAACAAAATTTTTATGAATTCATTTTATAGTTCTTTCAATATGTTTTAGTAGCTTTTAAAAAATTTAAACAGATATTTATTGATAAGTATAAACTATTCCAGTTACTGTAAAAATGTTTTAATAACTGTCAATGAGTTCAGTAAATTCTATCATTTTATAGTACCCTTTTGAGTAGAAAAATAAATACTAACGTTTTTCTTTTGCAAAACTCTGGGATCAAACTTGTAATAAAGATGTTCGATTTTTCTCAAATAAATGCGGCAGAGTTCGCCTTGAATGTTGTGGCCTTCTAAGTAGATCTGCACTTTGTCGATAACTTCGGCAACTTTGCATTCATCCTTCAACCTAATCGATATTAATATGTTAGAATTTTTTAATGTGAGTAAAGGAAATAAGTACCTTTCGACGTATTCATTGCTGTGGGGATCGCATTCCTTAAGCAATTTCGTGAATTCATCGTCGAGTCTTTCAACCGAAGTGAGAACACAACCACGAACTTGGTACGGGGATTTTTCAAAATTTTCAGTTTCCTCAGTGATAGTTTCAGATATATTGACATCCGGGTGGCGTATTAATGTTTCCAATAATTCCGACATGCGCTCCAACAATCTATAATTTTAATAATGTTAAACTAACCTATATTGAAAGAGGCAGGTTTTGCCTTCGAAACGTTCTCCATAAAACAATGAGTTAGAAATTATTTTTTTCACCAGTCCTAAATTGCAGTCTTCCCAACAACAAAAACAAAATACATTTTCCAAAAATTTTGTAGGACAATATTTAATTATAGTTGAAATATTTACTTTGTCCAATATTCCGGCTTCATGGCATCCGAAACTTTGGGATTGTAATCAAAGATGGCCGAAATGATAGCAAACTTGATTTTGATAACAACGGCTGGGCCAAGCTGATGCTGTTCAGCGACATTTTGCAATTCGTGAAGAAGCTCAATTTGCTCACGCCTATCGGTGCGTTTTTTACCTCTAGCGGCCATAATCTCGGATAATTTCTTTACGACTAAACTCAAATCGATTTCAGCATCCTTCGCAAACATCTTGGGCTTCTCCTATAAAAATTAAAAAACCGTAAAGTTGAAGGATGAATTTTTTAAATAAAAAAGTTATTGACCAGTTTGAATTCTATAACTTACACTAGGAATGGCAACTCCTCCTTTAACAGTTTCCCACTCTCCTTCGCCGTCCTCGTCATCTTCTCTGCCTTTGGCTTTGCGCTTTTCTTTCTCCTTCCTCTCCTTTCTGCGATCTTCTTTACGTTTCTCCTTCTCCTCATCGTCTTCTTGAGTGCCACCAGATTTTTTCAAAAAACGTTCTCGCATACTGGTATATTTTTCTTCTTCCGAAGAACTACCAGACGATGAATCGGAATCCGAAGGCCAATCATCGTCTGAATCGGAATCATCATCATCGGGAGAAACCTTCCGTTCAGCTGATGGTTTGGAAATTGCCTTGGTCGGGACTTCCGCATCAGAATCAAGATCTACTTCACCTAAAAATTTAACAAATTAATGATTTTTTATTAAACCTAAATTGTTCGCTTACGTTTCTCTTCCTCTTCTTCATCGTCCGGCTGATCGGGATTCTCACGGAATTTAACAACATCGTCCTCAAACTCCTTCAAGTATTTCCGTAGCTTTTGACGCATGGAACTCAACGACTTACTGTTGTTCTTGTTCAGATTTTTACGACCATCACGATCCTCCCACATTTCATTGATAAATTCTTCCAATTCGACAAGACATCTCGTATAGAATCTGGGCGTCTGCCCGTTTTCCTCTTTCACAATTACAGGCGTTGCTTTAACGTATGCCTTTTGCAAATCCTCGAAACCTTAAAGAATATTTAATTAAGAAAATTAAATTTTTTTTTATCATTCCGCATTTTAACATGCTGAATGTCCATATATTGAAAAAGGCCCCATATACTGTTTATTACACCATGTAAAGTAGTTTAGTTTGATACCAACATGGATGCAGTTGTATGTAATAAAAATATTGCAAGACCAACCTGCTCGCACATAGCACTCAATATGTTAACAATGGCAAAAATACAAGTTAAAATTTGTAAATAGAAAAATTCTAGAATTTGTTTATTATCATCATCGAAAATGTCAAAAAAGCAACTTACTCGTCAACATGCTGCTCATATCCTTAATTTTCTTATAATTCCTAATCTGCTTGATAATATTGGTGAGTTCCTCATACCTTTTCTCTTTAGTAGAGCGCACAACGCGTTTAACTTCCTCCTCATCGTCACTGAACTAAAATAAAAATAACCGATTAACTCGTATCAAATAAACATCGTTTCATACTTACAGTGTACGTTGGGATTGGTGCGCGTTGAATTTGCTCCTCTTCGGACGAACTGTCCGAATCAGAATCTGACCCAGCAAAGAAACGAGACATCTTGATTCACTTTAAATTACCTATAACAAGATAATAACCTTTAATAATACTAGTAAAATTAATTAAAAACATTATTTAAGCAATTGCAATTAATTATAAATTATAATTAGCATAAAATGAGAGTAACATGTGGATGTTTTATGATAGAATATTTACTATGGGTAGTAATGCATATGCAAAGTATTAATGGATATTACGATTGCGGTCAAATTATTAACCGAATCGCGTTGATATTTATATGGAAATTGTAGTACTTACACCTTATTTTTGTTAATTTTTTGGCAACAGATTTTAACTTAACCTCCCACACAATGGCGGAAAGCAGAAAGACTGACATGAACATCGCCGCTAGTGGGGTGTATATTTGGTTGCTTTACTTTTATTATTATTTATTGATCAACTATTAACAATTATTAAATATAACAGTTATTATTATTATACTAAATGTAAAAAATCATGTAAAACGTGTTAATCCAATTACGTTTCAATAATTCTCTAAATAGTTTTAATATTTCATGGCGTGAAGCTAGAAATTATGTGGGTCAGTTGCACACTAGAAAAACTACAATTAGGTAAAGTGAATGGCAATATATTTATTCAAATAAGCTGCTATTAAACATTAATTAACTGTAAATTATTTAATTTTTATGTAATCTTATATTTAGCTATAATATATGTAATTCAGTTATTAGATTTTTAACTGAAAATAATAAATATCAATGTGTAATGTTGATTGCCTAACTAACTTTTTTATACGAGGCTTTTTCATTATAATGAGCTTTGATGAGATAAAAAAAGCTTATTATTATTGAACGTTGATTAAAATATGTATAATGAAAGATTATCTAACTTTTATTTTAAACCATAATTAATATTTTAATTGGTGAGATGACGTTACCTCGTCATATTTCGGTCTTTCTATTGAAACTAATCACCGACACCGGAATTTAGCATCATTTGAAAAATATGTCGCTAATTCAGGAATTCAACCTGAACAATTGGGTTCTTTAACGTGCACAAAACATCTAGACAGTGCACAGAACCTACACTTTTTTGTGTGTTACATATTGAAGTTGGCAATTAATTGTTATAGGAATTTAAGTGAAGTAAACCACAAATTGAAGTTAGCAATTAATTTAGAAATAAATACACTGAATTGTCGTAGGGAAAAGTTACGTGAACTAAGCAATAAATTGAAAGTAGCAAATGATTGAAGAAAATAATAGGGTCAGTCACGCGGACACTCTAAACCACTAATTTATATCTAACTAGAATGATATCGTAGGCGGCGCTGGCAAACAAACAACAAGTTTCAATGGTAGAAGTTAGACGGTGTCCTATGAGTCAACCTTTGACGCATATGTCAAATGGGACGTGCTGCATTACTACCCATAGGAGAAAAGGAAAATCCAATAGATGGCGCTTTTGAGATGTTCAAATGGGGATATTAAACCCACATGATCAATGGCAGCCAGTGACAAGTAATCTGTAGGTTCGAATTATAAATATAATAAATTATATTGCTAATAGAAATTAGCTTATTAATGAAGGAAAATTGGTTTTTAAGGCTGGGAACTGAACAAAAGCATTGTGTATAATTGCTATAATGTATTGTGACAGTGACAATTCACAATAACATTGATCACGTGGGTTTTGTTTTCCCGATTCGTGCAGTTCAAAATTTTCAACACCAGATGTCAGCTACTTTGCTGATTTTCTCCTATAGATAACTTACATCATATAGTTGAGCGACATCTGTGTATTTCTTATGAACCGAGTGGTTTAGTTCTGGACGCTAGCTGTATCAATACTGACGCATGTAAGGGGGTGGAATGGGGGCAATTTTAAATGGTTCCGTATACATAAATTAGAAATCATTCAATTATTATGGTGGAAAAGTGCAGTGTGCCCATATGTGATGTATCCCAACAAATTAGATGATATTTTAAATAACGAAATATTTATTTATATAATGTTGAAATAAATTTTATTTAAGTGTTTCATATTATTAAAAATTATTTAATAATATATATATATATATATATATATATATATATATATATATATAAAATAAAATAAAACAATTTACTAAGTTTTTACCACAATAATATTTATTGAAAAGTCAATATATTAACGACTTGAAAATTGTCATAATACAAAATGTTGTCTGTTTTCTTGGGATACATCACATCTCAATGTGCATTTTTCCACCATAATAATTCTACTAATCTATCAATTATATTTTACCAAATTACAAACTTAGCTATAAAACATAGGGTCATCATAGGGTAATAAAAATAACATTGGTTATGGTTAGTGACTTTTGAAATAAATTTTGCGTCATGTCGTCAAGATACAGCTAGCGCCTACGATGGCAACGTCCAGAACTATATTATTCGATACCAACATAAGCAACTCAGTTTAGCCCCTCCCCATGTTACTACTTTTTTTTAATAAATAACGTAAAATAAAAATGTTATGCGACACATTTGATGTATGGCCGCCACAAATCCGCAAAAAGTTCGATCAAACTCAACATTTTGTAGAAAAATCAATGACCTAACCTAACCTAACCTAGCCTTTTTTTCTTGGAGAAGGGAAAAATCTTCTAAAGTCTTGTGCTGGATTCATTTGGGGCGTCAAAACCAACAATGACCGCCAAACACCTACCGACTAAAAACCCTGGCTCCGTCTATCTCCACAAAGTAGTCGGTATCGCCGGTGGCATTTCGTCAACTACATTGCTAGTCTATTCTTCAGATATTTTTTTTTTCATCATCTTCTCTTCTTCCTATTTCACAGTTATTATTTCCTTTATAAGGTTCTGAATATGGTTCCACTGTGTTTCACTTTCCAGCATTTTTTCTACGATGTTTTCCAGAGTAATTTTGCAAACTGCTTTTCTCGTTGCTTTTTTGAGTCTTCTCAATCTCTTGCATATAAGTATGGTATGCTCCACTGTATCAACGTCATCGCAGTAGTAGCATTTATCAGACTCCCTTATTCCAAATCTTTTGCGATATGCGTTAAAACACCCATGTCCTGTTAATATTTGGGTCAGGTGGTAACTGATCTCCCCGTGTTTGCGGAAGTACCACTTCTTGATATCTGGGATTAATTTGTGGGTCCTTTCAGCATCTGCCTCCCACGTGTTTTGCCATTTGTCTATTGTTAGAATCCTCTTCTCTGCTTTTTCCGCTGACCTCATTTCCCTTTCTACTATCACCAGCTGTTGAGGGATCATTGCAATTACCAGGTTGTTATCTATGGACGCGGTGACATACGCCCTCGATATTGTTAGTGCTAGTTTTCTTTGGGATATTTTTAGTCTTGCCAGATTTTTTTGTATTTTAGACCCTTTTTCCATACCG
>JARJEC010136816.1:0-26000 GCA_030264575.1 Tachinus sp. AB-2021 | reverse complement strand
TAATAAATGTTCAAACTCCTTGGGCTGATGCGGTGGAACATAAACACCTACTTCGGTTTCTTTCATCCGTCCAACAGAGGTGGCGCGCAGCATTTGAATTTCAATTCGCGCCTCCATAACGCAAAATTTACATTCGTTTCCGGACTGAAATTGCTAACACTTTGAATAAGTTGCACTGCTTCGTAATTAGTTACCTATCTCATAACTTATTTTTTATTATTATAGAAATCAGTGTTTTTTTTAGCAGCTGAACCTGCATGAAACTAGTGGTCGTCCTGAATGGGTATGTTATATATGAGCCATATTAATTCTTTTGGAATTTCTAGTAATTATATGAAGATTAAGGCTTTTTCTTGCAAAATGATTGTTACGAGTTAAAACCACCTCGGTTCGGTGACGCAACTGACATGTAATGGGTTTGAGTCCCACGCGAGTTAAATTTTGAATTATTTAATAATAATTATAAATATTCGATATTGGGCTCCGATTCAATTGCAAATAAAATTATTTGTTATAACAAAACTAAATTTACTATTATATCGCAATATTGCTAATATGATCGAGACGTTCCAAATCTTACGAACACACGTCAGCAACAGGAGATCTAAGTCGGAAGGTCGGCAGTTGGAGATTTTTTATGTAAAATATATAAGAAAATAACACTTAACTTAACTAATAAAGATTCGGCAAAACAAAATCTTTCTCTCTTTAAATATATATATAAAAAAATGGCAACATAATAAAAATAAAACAATTTTTTTCTATAGTAACGCATAAAAATACCTTAACAAATCCTGATTATAACTAATCATCTCATTATTTGCAATAATCGTAAAATGATTTATGATTTAAAAGATCCAGAATACTTCTACATTGAATCAATTTCTGTTGAAATGGATAATCAGACTTGTGCTTTAAAAAATATTAATATATAATATAAATATAATATATTAAAAATATATAGTATTGAATCTTATCTCATCTAATGGGCACAAATACAGAACAATAAATAATTTTGATATGATTTGACACTCTCAATTCCACTCATCTTCTTTTTTTTCGCGACAAAATTCATGTGCCATTGAAGAGAGAAAAAAAGATAAAATCAATTAGTATTGTGTGACGATAAATTTGATCTTAAAAAAAATCGCCCCCAAACTTTACTTCAATTGAATTTAGGTCTCCCCGTAAATGGGTAGTTAAATTATTCTGTGTCCAACGATACCAGTCCACACATTTGTCGAGAAGCAAATTTGTCCATATTTTCATGCAAACCTAACCTAACCTAATTATATTGCAAGATGTGTAAATTCAACCAATTACAAAAATAAATTCTAATATTCTATAGCATTCAACATTTTTGGTTAAATGGTAAGCGTTAAATAAAGCGTTATTGTGATAGTACTATTGGCTCTATCAATCGAGATCAAATTTGAAACCTGTCATCCTTATCAACCTTCGGAGACGCCTTTTTTGTCCTTCTGCTTGCTAATTCCAGTTTTCTTCACAATGTGAGGAACTTCCCTGTGTCTGACAATCCTGTTGTGTAGTTATAAACCAGGTACTCTCAAGAAGGTTCCGACACTTGAAACTTTGGCGAATAGTGGTATAATTATAACTTAATTATCCTTGATGTTGATCCTCGCCTCTCAAGTTACTTAGCTTAATAGCGCTACTAAACTTGATAACTACCGGACCGTTAGTCATTCCAAGTATTATTCCAGTACAATCTTTGGATTCACGAACACCAACGTAAAGAAGGAATGTATGTGGATGGAATTGCTTTCCAATTAGTGAGTAACATGGCCTCGCACTGTAATGGTAAAGTCCATAATCGGAATATCTTATTGTGGTGCTGGAATAGTTACAAGATAGACTTTAATATTTGGACTAATAAAAGAACCTCAACAGGTACTGAGATTAAGAGAAAAAAACAATTAATAATTATAGTCCTATCCCAGGTAGCTTAAAAATGAAACGAAATTCTAAAAAAATATGACTTTTGTATTATATTATATACACTGTTCTTTCAACAAAAGTACAAAAGTTGCGCATTTTTTCTTGTAGCATCTGAATCTGCAATAAAAATAAGGGTAGTTTTGAATTTGGCGTCTCAAAAAATAATTATAACCAATTATAAATTTTGCGTATTTTGCAGGAAATTCAGTAAATATTATTTTTTACATAAAGAATATACACAATTTATTTTCGCGCAATCAAATTGAAATTACCTTGTCGATTTTGTTCTTCTCATTTTTCACGAAACGAGCTGAGCCAGACATACAGTTGCTTCCATTTGAATTTGAATTCGCAACACCCACAGCAAAATAATGGATCGCCCATTATATATTTTATGTATATTGCTTCTAGGGCTTCCTAAACATATAATTCCTTACTTAATTCGTGTGTTATTTTACATTGGATAATGTTCATTATAACAAAATTTTATTATTTTCATTTATACTGCCGCGAACGTTGTCCGTTGCTATCTTCATGGTTAATATGTTTGGTTCATCGGTTTTGGAATTATCTGCTTGATTGTAACACTATTTTTTAGATTGTGGATTAATAGAAATCGAAATAAACAAATTGAACGGTTCGATTTATTTCTATTTTTTAACGGATTATGAAAAAACGGCCGCTGCAGTTCAAAAGCAACATGTTGCATAAAGCATTAACAAGTATTATGTTTATGGGAAAAATTATATAAATAATATAAATGAAATTTATAAAAAAAAATAATCTTTATATTTTATTATTTTTTGCAAATTTGTGGATTTTTTGCAGTTGTAAGTTGTCAGATCTCTAAAAAAAATTTTGAAGGATTAAAAATTACAACTCTTGAGGACAGAAAATCTATAGGTCGACTACAAGCATGTTTAACTGCTCATAAATATCAACTGTTTGCATTTTTACGAAAAAAATAAAAATAAATAAAAAATAATTTGAATATAAAAAAAAATTTTAAAAATAAATAAGCTAAATTTTACAAAAATTGTTATTTATAAAAAATAAATTTTTATTATTTTTTCCATTTTTTTCGCAAACATTATTAATGTTATTAATTCCAAGAACAAGTTAGGCAAAACTAACAACCTTGAAATTGATCATGCAATTTATAGTTCAAAATTAAAAACATCATTACATCATTATTGAATTTGGAAACATAATTTGATTACCAAAATTAATTCTGGGCAAGTAATTTTAGGAAATTATAGAAATTTTGCTGAAAGTTTTTGTCGGGCTAAACTCCTCATAAAATATTTCTTAATAAATAATACATTTTGGGTGTGGATAATTTTAATTTTATTCTCCCTTGTTCACGCACTGCATTTCTTTGCTTTTCAATATGAAAATTTGCATAAACTTATGCTAAAAATCCCGAATCTGCAATCCGTTTTGCGGCTGCTGCCTAGTGACAATGAACAATGATCTGAAACGCGCCCATATCTTTGTTGTTTATAAATATTTTTTAATGAAAGTTTTATGGGATAAAATACAAGAATTTACTAAAATATCATTTCCGTTTTGACCGGAATCATTTTTTTTTTAATTTGGTAAACCGAAAAAATCTTTGTAATTTTTTATTTGTTTGTAGATTTTACGTGTAACTTTTCAGAAGTTTAGGTAACATAACCTCATTTTGAATCATCAATGGAATCATTGGGAAAAATATAACTGTGCCAAAATTGACTGATTTGCATGCGATGTCATAATTGACATAATTAATATTTAGGTTGTAAGTTCCAAAAAAAAAAAAAAACAAACCTTTTAACTTTTTTTTGTGTTTGTTTTTACTTAACTACTCGTTGTTAACGTCATGATATGTTTGTTTTATATTTCATCGTTTTGTTTGTACGATTTAAAATAATTTAGTTCTTAATCTTAAGACTGCTGTCATTTTTGATGGATTAAATGAATATTAATAATAATTTAAACGTGATAAATTTATAATAACGAATTATGTTGTTGTAATGTAGAATTTAAAAAACTAAAGATTAAGTAATAATTTACATAACGGACGGTTCTTCTAAAAGGGATTCTGCAAACTTCGAATCAACGCATAAGACAGCGAAACTTTTACGCTCATATTTTATAGAAATAATAGTTTTGGGAATGCAACACCAATAGAATAACTACCTTGACGCGCTGCAGCCATATTGCCTGGAACTGAAAATACTCTTTCTACTTTCGCCTTGGGATAGGGAACGCCAAAATTGACATTTGTGACAGACAATGTGTGCATTTGAACTTTCACCAGTCATACAATATAATACAATAACAATAGTAGTGCATCCTTTACTGTATTACAATGAATTACTTTCTAACACAATTAAATTTGTCAAAATTGCTGCAAGTATTCTTATATACTTATAATTATTTATATATTAAATTAACTTAAAAAATTTGTAGTAGTCGACGACGTAAATAACAATGTTATTTTCGTAGATGCTATCAACATTAGAAACAAATAGTAAATGATTACTTTGTTAGTCGTTACCAGTTTGTTGGTTTTAGAAAGTATGCAAAATAAATTGTAGCATTAAATCTCTAATAAAAATGTACACCACCCCTGTGGGTGTAAATAGAAGATATACTCTGTTGTCCTCGCACGTCTATTTTGGTTAAAAAATACCTGTTCTATAAATGATTGCCATATATTGTGCAGTGTGTTTGTAATATATACTGTAAAATGTAAAATGATCAAATGAACTAATTCTGTTTAGGGCTGTGTTAATATAGTATTAAGTCAAGGGGAAGACTCACAAATATAAATGATAGTAAAAAAATGATTTTTAATTAATTAATACCTCCGGATTTACTAACATTAATCTTAATCATGTTCATTCTAGTCCCCTCTCTCTCATCATCATACGAGCTTTATTTTTAGGTCAATGAAATCGATCAAGTTATAAAATTTAAATCATTCACACTTTTAAGAAGATTATATTATATAAATCATATTCTAGAAGAATATGATTTATAAATGTAACTTATCAAACTGAATTTAATATACGTATATTACTTTTAATAATAAACTTTAATAATTGTAACGAATTTAGAAGTGAATTAAAACGTTTGTTTTTTAGCTGATTACGGTTTTACTGGAGTACTCAAAGGTAACAGGATCCAACAAAATGGAGAAGAACATCTTAAATTTGAAAATATGAAATTGGATATACATTTCGGACACAGCGAAATCAAATTGGAAAATCTATTCAATGGAAATCCCACTTTGGGATCAGCGGTAAATGCTGTTATTAATGACAATAATGCAGACATCTTGAATGTAATAAGACCTTCTCTAGAAGCTGCATTGGCTGATAAATTTACTGAAATAGCGAATAAAATAACTCTTCGTTTTAGTCACAAGGAGTTGTTCTTGTAGTTAATTTATTGATCTTGCAGATTCTTTTTATCGATTATAAAATTATATATATGTCTTGTAATTTATAATAAAATTGTAAGGTGAATGAATATTTCATATTTGATCCCACACAAGGATTATTTTCATATAATTTTTAAATTATAGAGTTCAAAATAAATGTTTAGTGGTTAACTAATTGGTTAAACCATTTTACACAAAATCAATTTATTTTTAAAAAACCGTAATTGTACTTGCTTTACAAGACTCCGAAAATGGTTATGCTTTATTATTTATTTAGCGGCCATGAAAAGTGGTTTGATTGAACTGTACCTTGTTAATTTCCTAAATAACACAAAAAATATATTGTATACTTGAGGTAAATAAAATGAACTTATATAAAATATAAACAAACACCAAATATTTCGGAATAATTCTCTAGCGTGTTTGGTAGGTCTGAAGTCTAAAATTAGTCCTTCATACCATTGGATAACTCAAAATTTATCAACATTTCTCTTGGCGGAACTACCATGAAATGCTTAAGCCCTAAAGCGAAAGGCTTGGTTGGCATACATACATCCATCACCAAACAATGAACAAATATTCGAGTTATCAAGACTTCGACTTATCAAATAAAGTACTATTTGTGTATGTATGTAAGTATGTATTTTTTTGTTACTTTGGTGTCATATTTGGGGGAAAAAAGATAAAAAAGGATACATTTTTATCTTGCTGCTTGCTCAAGATATAAGTAAATTCTGGCCCTCTTGCCGATTTAAACCATTTTAATACTGCTTTGTGCATATTCGTGTAAGTTAATTAATTTTTATTTTTAACTTGGCTGTGGCTGAAGTGATAACTGTTAGCTTATTTTTAAAATGCATCAGAACATTGTACGTGCTGGAATACCACAACTTCATATTTGTACTTTCCACTTCATTTATATTTTTATTTTACATCAATTTTTTAATTTAACGTACGTTTTGTACATATTGACAGCTATAGAATTACGTGATACAAAACAAATATATTTTCACTCGGTAACAAACACTAATAAATACACAAAAACTGTAGAACACGAGCGTGAGCGGTAAAAAACACGTAGAAGGAGGATTCTGTTTATCAAAGGTGGCGCCAAATATTCTGGTTATTAAGTAAAATTTACATACAATTCTCACGTTGACGCTATTGAGTAAATTTTATTTGAGTTATCAAAAATTCGAGTTATTGCAGTTCGACTTATCGATTATTCGACTGTATAAGTCAAAATGTATCATTTGATAGTTTATACTTTCTTTAATGAAAAATGTGATTTAATTAATACCACTAAAGAATTTAGGTGCAACTAATTTTTAATAATAAACATTCCAGCTCCCCAAATTGTTCGTATATTTAATAAATGAATATATTGATATTATATTATATATAATATTATATTAATAAATGAAATATATTTAATAAATGAATAAAAGTCCTAGTATGTATAATAGCAACAATAATCGAGGATCGATTAATACTCAACCTAGTGTGCACTCACTTAGTCGGTCGCAGAGCTATAGCATAAATTTAAAATCATAAAAATAAGCCAATTTACTTACTCTTGTTGTTACATACATACGGGAATCACGAGATCGTCACATTTTCGCCACAATAAACTTTCGCTGCCGTCCCTCAATTAACGCCTGCTCTCATCGATCATATAAAAATGGTTTGCAATCGCCGAATTGCAATTGCTTAGTTTTTAAATATTTAATTTAATTAAATAGTAAGTTCACGAAGTTTTCTAATTTTTTTAATATTTTTATTTTTTGAAATATAGGAACCCTTTAGAGTGTATTATAGTGAACCTGAAAATTTGAAAAGATTAGGTTAGGTTAGTTACTTACTAAATTTTTCTTTTCTTTTCTCTTAATGCGAAAAACCTTCAGCGGGAGTTACACCAACTACACCAAAGGCTCAGTGTGGGATTGGGTTTGTCCAGAGTTGAATCCTAATTCACCCGACCGCACCCTTTGTTCTTGCAATGACGTATGGGACCACTATATAGTATTGCTTCAATACGACTTGCCATATGTTATATATTCCGTTTTTTATCCATTGTTATTTAATTTTCAATTTCTAATTGTTGTTCTTTTTTCATTATTTCCTTAATAAAATCTTCTATGTAACTACTCAAATTTTCCCAATTTTCTTATTTGATTAGCATTAAATCCACAATGTTTTCTATTTCCAAATTTAACCCCAATTTTGTTTCCATTTTAAATCTTAATCTTTCAAATAGAGTATGCTTAACATTGTCTGGCATGCCGAAATGTTGACAACATTTAATTTTAAATCGAAACAAGTCATCCATGACCGCTTAAAATTTGTGTTATATAAAGATTTATTTTTCTATTTACCTATTTTTCTAAATCTTTTATCAAAAATGTTGTTATTTAATATTTTAATTAAATGTTGTCCATACACCTATCCCGGAATTTTTTTCCATATATTTTTCCAAATTTCCATTGTTTTATTTCTGCTTACTTTTTTTTCTTCTTTGTAAGACCTATATTCTGCTGATTATTATTATAATAATTCAATTAGTATAGTATTTCACCTCTAATTACTTGTAATGCTTCTGTCGAAATCGTTCTATATCCACTACATATTCTCAGTATGTAGTTTCTTTGTATATATATGTAAACATTTTTAATTTCGATTTATATCTTAAAACCAAATTAGACTTCCGTAAAGAGTTATTGAAAATTTTTCTTTTACTAGATTTCGGTCCTTTAATATTTGGAAGTAATTTTGATAAATTTATTGTACATTTTTCTGCTTTAATTTTTGTTAGTATATTTTCCCAAATATACTTTTCGTCTTTTTTCCAGTATCATCCGCAATGTATACAATTCATCGTCTCTAAATTTAGAATTTGATTATATAAAATAGTCCACATGGTCCCAAAACTGACCCTTGTGGTCATTTTAAATTCTTGATTGCTGCTTATTAAAATTTTTTTATTCCAAATAATTTCTAAATTACTACTCACTCTCAATTTTGTTATTTGTTTTAAAATTTCTAACCATTTTTCCAAATTGAATTTTTAATGTCTAATGTTATTAAAATGCATTTACTCTGTTTTTAAAAGCTTTCTTTATTATATTTTCAATTTTATTTTTAATAATATTCATAGCATCAACGCAAGATTTGTTTTTACGGAAGCAAAATCTTTCCGATAACAAATGATCAATTTTGATTGTTCCAAAAATTTTCCTAGTACATCTAATAAACATATTGGCCTAAATTTATTTTTTTTTATTTTACAATTAAAATTAATTTTGCAATTTTCTATTTTAATAGAAATATTTATTTTTTCATTAAATTTAGAATTTTATCCCGGCACATTTCTATAGTTTTTTTTATCAATTCCGGAGGTATATTATCTGGACCAGGAGCTTTTTTATTTTTTTTTTATATAATTTAATTCTTCTATTTTAAATTAAACTTTATTTTTGTTTATAACTAAATTTTCTCTTATATCGATTTCATTTGAGGGGAAAAGTTCATTTACAATTTTATTTTCATTTTCAATATTGAAATTAAATTATTTTTTTTAAATTTTTTACTTATTATTTTATAGCCAGGATTCTCATCAATTCTTCACATAATTTATTCCGACAATTTATTTTTTTAAATTTATTTCTTATTTTATAATTTTCATCAGCCAAATTTTTTTCTTTCAGTTACATTTATTTTTTTATTCACTCTTGTTAATTTTCTTTTTGACATTAATGTTTTTTTCCTTTGTTCTGCAATTTATATATTTCACCAACAAATTTGTTTTTTATTGTTTGTTTTTTTAAAGTTTTGTGGGCAACTGACTTTCTTATATTACATACATATACTATTTGCCATATTTCAAAATTGTTATAAAGATTCGCGATATTTAATTAAATATTATATATTTTTAATAAAACAAACAATAATTTAATTCAACATTTAACATTTATAATATGCAAACCAGTTGAGAGGGTATTCCAATCCCCTATAATTATAATTTTTTTATTTTTGTATTTTCTAATATTTGACTTTTCAAATATTCTTCAAAAGTTATGTTCGGTGAAATATAATAGGAATATTATATTATTAATTTTTAAGCTTTTTATCTTGAATTTTTTATTTTATAAATTTTGAACTGTTAATTTTTTATTAAATGTTATTATTGAACAGTCTTTGTTTTCATCACTCATCCAATCACTTTTAATTTTTTATTTACATGGTTCCTACATCTACAGCATTTTCCTTTGCATAATAAGTCGGTTGCTTGTTTATCTCTATTAAGATTCACTTGAAAAAATTTTCATTATTTAATTTTAATTTTTTCTTCAAATATCACTAATAATTTGTTACTGCGTTCTTTTTTAAAGTGTCCAAATTTTCCAGTTTCCATAGTCCATGGTTTAACTAATAATTTTTCATTTTTGCATTCATTGAATTTATGATCCAGTTTTCTTTGATATATTCCTCTTATTAATTTTATTCCAAATATTTTTTCAATATTAACTATTGCATATTGTAATCCTTATTTATTAATTATGTTTGACATTCCGATGTTTATATCTTTTTTTGTTCCGTTTTTTTTTAAATTATATTAATTCTTTTATCTTTTATCAATATTTTTAATAAAGATTTTTGTTTAATTCTTTTTTTACTGTTGTAGCAAAACGATCGACAGATTGTGAGATATATATATATATTTATTTAAACGGCACAAAAATGTTGAAGCGAGGCGATAAATCCAATTCTATCTCGTGGAATTCGCGAATTTCTTTCTTTTCGGCAAAGCATCCAGCGATCACGCGTTTGCTTAATAAAATAAGTTTTCAAAATAAAATTGTTTGAGATTAATCAAACATATACTCTGCCTCCACCCACTCCCGTAACTCCTGTTTTATGTTCTATTTTATTTTTAAAATTTTCGCTTCCTTCATTTACTAGACTCGTAATTTTTAATTTCTTGTTTTACTTACTGAGTTAATTTTTACGTTTAGTTTTGATGCGTCTACTTTTTTCATTTTTGCAAATGTTTTCCTTGAATTTGGTTTATTATATTAAATTACTTTTCTTTTTTTATTAATTTTTCAAAAGTCCATTCTTGTTTTGATTCGTTCATCATTTATTTTTTTTTTCTATAATAAATTTCGATGTTAATTTTTGTGTTTTTAAATATATACATTCTAGAATGTTTCTAAATTCTTTTTCGTTCAAGTTTTCAAATGTTGTAATTATTAGTTGTTTTTTTGTTATTTTTATTAAATAATTTCTAATTCTGTTTAATTTTAAATATAAATTTTCATTATTTATTGGTTCTTCAATTTTAAGTAGTTGTTTTAATTACTTTTATAATGTTTTATAATTTATATCTTCTTTTTCAATTAATTTATTATTATTTTATATTATAATTATAATATTATAATGATTTATGATCTTAAATATAATTCAGGATTTTCTATTTTTTTTAAAGGGTTTTCATAAAAAACGTTTGTTCTTCTCATCTGGCCGTTTTTTATTTCATTAAATGAAATTAAAGAGCCTTCTAAATTCTTTTGCTTACCGAGTATTTTTTATTTAAGATATAAATGAAATTTTGTTTCTAAAGTTCCATCACCCTCTTCTCTGATAATTTTATTGGCTCTTTTTACTACCCAAAATAATATATTTAGCTATACGGGGTGTCCAGAAAGTCCCGCCTGTGTCGCATATTTTGAGAAATGCACCCTGATAATTATATTATGTTAATTGTAGCTACTAAGCAATTAATAAATTTATAATAATTTAATTTAGCGGCATCACCTTGCGATTGTTTCAATAAATGTTATTCTTGTGGCCCGGGGGGGTCGTTCGTTAATAAGAACCCAGAGCTCTCGCGCAATGTTCTCGAATTGAAAATGTTTTTATTTCTTGTTTCATATTTCTTATGGTATTATTATTATTATTTCTAATAATAATTAATTTGATTGAAACATAAAATACAGACAATCAGAATTTTCTGGATAATTTTAATGAGAAAATTATTTTTACAAACACTGATTAAGATTGAGCGAAGAGAAATTCCAACTCTAAATCAATCTGAATGTGATATTCAAAAATGTTTTAATTGCTTCAAATTTCGGATCGGTTTGTTCCATGAAAAAGATTGTGCTGTTGAGAATATTTTATATAATTCTGCATTAGAGTTAATATCAACATTTGGAATATTTATAGACTCTAAACCTTTCTTATTTATAAAGCCGTCAGATGATTCTAATAGATGGTGAATTTAGGATCAATTGTAAATAAATTAATATTGTTCTTTGAAAAATTTATATTACCAGACAAAATAAATATGACAATATTAAGATCAAGTCGAAATTATGGAAGCAATTAAACATAAACTTGAATTGTCTTAACAAAAGCAAAATTATTATTCTAAATGCTATATCTTTCTTGTTGTCTTGCTTTTTTTTAAGTTTAATATTGATACATACATACCTAACTGCAACCTGCATGCATGTCGCCTGAATGAAGTAAAGTGTTGAATGATTGAATCTAGTTCAGACATACACTGACAATTCTGCAAATTCTACTTCCGACGACTCTTGGAAGAAACGGTTTGGGTTTGAAAGCAGTTTAAGATTTAAGGTTTGCGAATTCTCGCATTGTGTTATTCGTACGTTTATTATTGTTAAAGTCAAAAAAATCTTTTGCTTTAAATATTAATTGTTTTCTTAAATTTCATTTAAGATAGTTTAAAATGTATCATTATATTGATAAAAATAAGAAATGATTTATTTCTGCTGGAGGCTATTGCCCGAGGACCGACAATTTGGCGTTTAGAACCTAGGTTTGGTCGAGATAAATATGTTATCAGAAGTTATTAAGTTACGAATTTTTAATTTCAAAAACAAAAAAAGGCGAGAATTTTGGCAGTATTAAATTGTAGAAGATTGCCATAAATATCAATATTTTTTTATTTAACATAGAAACTTAGTTTTTAAAACGTTATTTAAAAATTATTAACAATTAGAAAATTGTATATTTTTTATACAGTAATTATTTTTGACTTGTCTGTTTTTGAATTTTCAAATATTTACGTTGTAGATGATCAAAATGATAACTAAAATGATTATTATATATTATTTATTTGCATAATTGCATGCAATTAGAAACTATCTAATAGTAATATCCTTAAATTTGTTGTATATTTATTATCTCACATTTCCGCATAACAAGCTTATAAAATTGCTGCAAATAATTATCTGGTGCGGATGATGATGGTGCACAAAGGAAAACAATTTCACTTTTTGTGCTCGTTACCGTTAACTAAAGGAAAAAGTGTCCGCTTTTTTTCACGCGACGCACGCAAGAAAGTGTGAAATTACTGCGGACAATTTGGAACGATTAGTGTGTTTGTTAATATGCACCGACTGGCACATATTTGCGATAATTTAATTATGTAACCGCTGATGAATTTAATAAATAACAACGTAACAAAAATTACTAAGATAATTTGACCGGTTTACGAGTAAATTATGCAAATCAATATTTAAATTATGCCATTTGTTGCATAGATTTTCATATAGATTACACATAGTGTAATATATTTAAAAAACAATACATTTTAAATTGTCAACAAGAACAAAAAGTTATAAGATTCAATTAGTATTAATAAAAAGTGAGTAGCAGTTATAATATTTTTATTTATAATTAGATACCATAAATTATTTTGGAAATCTTTAAGAAATGCGGTTAATTCATAAAGTAATAATTAATGATTCATGCACGTATACAAAAACATATTTATTTCTTAATTTTCGGTTTTCATAATATGTTTTCGAAGAAAATGCAAATTTAAGAAAGAAATTTAAATTACAAGTTAGGTTAATAGTTAAGGGGGAAAAATTGCTGCATAAATCTTCTAGCTTTTCTCTAAAACTAATTAAGCTAATTCAAATCGTGTTTTCGGTATTAATACAAGTATAATTACAGCTTTTCAAATTTTGAAGATGATTTTGAAGTAACGCAACTTGCTGATGGATGATACGTCAATGTCTATAACTAATGAAGATATAAACCATTTAGTAGCCATCAAAAACGAAATTTTATTACTTAACATGTACAAGTAATAAAAATTGGTTTACTTCAATAATTTATGCATGAATGAAGAAAAAACTACAATTATTATATTACGTTAAGAGATCACCAAAAACCAGTTACAATAAATTCAACAAAATTCCTTGGTTTATATTTCTAAGAATGGAGGATGTCGATAATTTAGCAAATAAGATAAATTAACACATTTATCTACTACGTAATTTTGTACGATGTCTCTCAAAAGATATTGTAAAAACGGTATATTTTGCACTTTTTCATTCACTTATATCTTATGGACTCTGGGGCCACTCTACTGCATGCAGCTAATAGAATATTTCTCTGCAAAGAAGAGCTATAGAATAGTGGCATATACAGGAAAGATTGTAGAAATGAATTCATCAATATGAAAATATTAACGTTACCATGTCAGTATATTTTGAACTGTTTAATGTGGACAAAATAACATGAACTCGATTATAGTTTAAATAACACCTTTCATACTTACCCAACTAGAATACATAATAACTCCAATACCTCTTACATAGTACAAAAAGTCATAAACATCAAACAATATGTTCAAGAATCATGTCAAACATATTTATTTGACTTCTTCATTATGTATGTGAAGAAAATTATCCCGCAAAAATAACCACAAATTATTATTGTGACATCGGAGATTCCTTCCAAGAATATCTAGGAATTAGATTTTTACAGGTGTGTGTGGAATATTACACACATGAGGAGTTTCAATGATGATATGAGTTACATATTTGGGGATTATGTTAATTAAAATTTGAATTTTCATTATAATGATAACTCGATTCGTTTATTGCATCTTGGATAAATTTATAGCAATCTTTAGATTTAGAAGTTTTCCATAATGGAAATATTTCATAACAGGAATTACTTTTGGATTTTAATTTAATGTACACACTACACACTACTATTTGGTTGTCTATTTATCAGTTGCCAATCAAAAATATGTAAGTTATGCGTACCTAGTGTGTAAAAACCCAACCTTGCGACTACACTTCCATCTTAAGTATAAATTAAAATTTATCAAACACTTCAGTATTTTCATGTCATAATTTAACAGATCACTAGTCAAATGAAATGATGAAATTATGTATGTCAATGTATTTGAAGTCGTCTTTAATTTGTGCAATTATATATAAATATAATGCAAATTGTATACGGGGTCTCTCAAAATTGACGCCCGTGCTGTTTGAAGATTTGATTGAAGCTACCAAAACAAATTTTCCATTTTCCGTTTGTCCCACGTTATAGTGAGTGAGTGGTTTACAAACTTTCTTGACTGGCGGCACGCTAAAATTATTAATCATCAACATTTTTGATATTTTCTGTTTGTTTTGTTATAAATTTTTAAAAAAAATGAAATGGTATTTGTTGCAAGTAAGGCGCATTTTGGTGAGTCAGGTTTTTGAAGAAATCCTCTCATTTTTAAGGGCGTTTAGTCTTTCTCGAAAATCTTATTTCACAGATGATGTAGAAAACTGCAATAAAATAACTCTGTTATCCCTAAATTCTTTTCTGATTGCTTCAATTACGATCGTTACGTATATCAATCGGCTTCTGCAAGACCGAACTTTTCTGATGTATATTCTATAAGAGGATCCAGTCATAGAAATCAACAGTCTATCTGTGTGATTAATTTGATCGTCTAACATGATTGCAAATAAATAAGTTTAAACTTTTTCTAAATTATTTTCATTCACTTTAATCTTGCAAATTTTTATTTTTAGTTTATCCGCAGCAAATCCTAAAGACAATGCCACCCTTCTTAACTTCAAAAAGCTCAGTTAATTTATCAGATTCTATTGCTTTTCTATGAATATCTCCATCATGGCAATTGGATTAAACCCTAAGTAATCCGTGGTTTGGTCTGTAATTCCTAACTTTGTTTGAGGTTAATAAATCTTTAAACCATCTGCGTTGCTCTTTCCCTAGCAGGATCATTAGTAAAACGTCGGCCGAAGTCAGTTGCCAAAGTATCTAGATTTTCTCCTGCTGGGTGTTTTTTCAGGGTAGATACACCATAACTCCGGTAAGTTTCGGACATCTGGTAAAGGTACTAACGCGATATTTTCACTTCCTTACATGCACGAGTTTGACTTATTCGGGTGATCAAATATATTAAGTCAGAAATTTCAAGTTTTCATGTTGAAAAAATATTAATATTTCGCAATAACACAATTGTGCGACCTTTTGAAAACCACCTCAATTCGATATGAAAAAGCAGGTTATTGTGATGGGACAGTTTTGCGAATTCAGACAGTTCTCTTCAGACAGTTTTGCGAATATACATGATAGCTTTGATATAATTAATATCGCAGTATATTTCAATTTCCTTTTTATAGTATGAAACAATTCCTTTTATAGTTTCGATCATTGAAGAAGCTGTACCATCTTTGTACACGCAATATTTCCAATATAGTTAATTTGTATTAAAATATGTTCATCATATCAAAATATCTTTTCCCGTTGCAGTCTTTTTCAAATTTCTTGCAACATAAAATTTTTTCCAAAATTTCAATAAATCAATGAAGCAAATTTTCTAAATTAATCATTCTTTGTAATCTTTAAAAGGTTAGCCATGTTCGAATTTCGAATCTCTTCTGTTGTTCAAGAGGTGTTTTGTAAAGCATATGGATTCTGATCAAGATCAGAATATTCAGATGCAGCTATCTAAAACAAGGAGCGATTTGATCAGGATAATATTGAATATTAAAAAGTAATATAAATGATATCCAAATTGTTTCTAACTGCTTCTGATTATTATTTGATAGCTATTGTTATTCTTACCGAGTACCGAGATACTCTGAGGAATAATTAACACTCTTGTAATTTTGGTTAAAGAGTCCAAACTTTTTAAAATTAGCTTCAAGATTTTTTGCAACTTGGGAATCGATTAGAGTGAAATATTCGAATCCTGATTTACTTTACAGCGCGAAATATATCCAAGTCTAGAATTAAAAAAAAACAAATCCAGAGGAAATCATAATTCTCTTCTTGCTCTAGAAGATTCTAATAAATTTATAACCCTCAACTCCGAATTTTACAAAATAATTTCCTCCCAATAGGATTACATTAATATACAGTTTTTTTAGTCGAATTTTTGAAGTTCGAAAGTCATCGCTTGACATATATATATATATATATATATATATATATATATATATATATATTTTCATGAGTAAATTACCCTTCTCGCCCACTTCACATATGGAGATTGAAAGAAAAATCCTGGGATACTGCAACTTGTATGTTAATATATTGGCCTTGGGCCAGTAAAATATGTCTCTGAGGAGCCAAAGCCAAATCACTATCTTTACGTAACGGAACTTTAATTCCATAACCTTTCGTTCAATAGCTGAGAACACTTAGCATCTCTTGCGTATCTGAGCGTCTGATTATTTTCGCCAATAGTATGATATTTTTTTAATTTTTGTTTGTTTTTCTTGTAATTTTATCATCACGTCTTTGAAATATAGAAGTGGTTTTTTAGACAATAGTTTACTTAGAACCATAGCTTCCATTTGGTAAAACCAAATCACACATTTAGCTCTGGAAATTAATTTATCACCACACCCCTTGTAAATCGGATTTGTAGGCTTGTCTTGGTATTCGACATTTTTACGGAAACTTTTTATTTCCGTTTCTGGCGATTGCTTGTAAGTTGTTTCTTAACGTTGGAAATAGTCAAATTTTTGCTAATATTGCTCTTAGATTTATATGTTTTAGTGCTAATTGCTGCAAGTAGCCATGTTTTCATCATTAGAATCTGTACATTTCTTTTTTTGCCTTACAAACAAAAGCATATAGCAAATATAGCAACAGTAGTAAAAGAGACAGATTGTGCCGTATGGAGATAGATAAATAATGAAGTAATAAACATAGTAACAACAAAAAAGTAAAATCTTTTCTTTTGAAGATTAAAAACTATTTTATTAGATTAAAATTATTTATTTAAAAAATATTAACATAAAAGAATACATAGGCTCTTAGAATTAAGTATGATGTTGCTTTTATTCCTAGAATTAATACTATTAAAGCATGTTCTTCGGTGACTGACTATATAGTAGCCTTGGGCTCTCCTCTCCTCATCTTTAACATACTCATCAAATATTTCTTTAAAATACAGATTTGACTCTTTTGATCCCTTCTTATTTCAAAGTATCCTTCCACAAAAGATGCTAGTTTTTTTACTTTAGTTGATTTGTTAATATAAATTTGTCGTCTTCGTATCGAGCACACGCAGTTGCCACAACGGCAGCAGTTCAATATTTCTAGTATTAAATTCTGATATTTCATCTTTACTGTATGAGCTTCAAGACCCCTCTTTTGCTAATCTTTTTCTAACTGGCAAAGAGCGGTTCTAAATCACTCAACTGCTGTAACCTTTTCAACTCGGGATATTTTACCCTAAGAAATTGGTCAATCATAACGAGATGAGACTATATTCTTGCAAAGAGACGAAATTGGGTTCTGAGATAGAACTCTAAAAGGTTTCCTTCTAATCTTAAAATTCGTGCTCATAAATACTTGTAGTTTTTGAAGATACTCAGTAGTAGGTCTAATATTTTCTTCCCAAAAGTTCTCCTTGTCTGAAATATTTTCTGATAGAACCCGAATGCGTCCCGTTATCCATCCACTTGCATTATCCTCAGGTTGAACAAGAGCTAGCAATATTGACACCGGCTTCATTTCTATCTTCTATCAACTAATTGTGCCAATTTATGATATTTAATAATCTGATTGACGTGAAAGAAGCCCGTTAACAGTTAAAACACGTGAATTCATTCAAAATTAAAATCTAATTTTAAAATTTAAAGAAAACCGACATTTTGGAATTTATTAAAGTTGGTTCGGTTAAGTTGACAAAAATTTGCCCACATTCATAAATGTGTGCGTTCCGAAAATATTATACTTATTATTATTTTCGTTCAACCTTTTATAAAGCGTTTATTTTGTTCATCTATGAGTTCGAAATGGACCGAACTCTCCTCGGCTCGACTGTGTTTTTTACCTACGCTTTGCACTCGATGTTGATTACATATCTAGCTGAAAAATAAAAATATTTAGTATATCATTGAAATGATGATTCAGAAATGTTATTTATTTCTATCTTTAGATATCTAAAACTGTCATAAAATGTTCCCGCATTACAAATAAAAATCAGCAAAAGTTTAGGAATAACATATTTGAAGAATGTTATACATCTAATCTAACCTATCTCAGATATATCCTTAAAAAGAGGTTCCTCGACTATTTAACTAGTTGCACTAGATATCGCAAACTGCCAAAAAATCTTTTAGCTTTATCAATAAAAATATTAAGAGCAGGTCATAATGTTTAATGTCGATTTTATTTTGATAATTGCATGTCAAGATTTGATTTAAATTTTCTCACGGAGATCGATTAATGGAAAAAATTGTAACCAATACTCGTTGATTAAGTTTGAATACATCCTGTAAAAAACAGTGCAGTAAAGTATTTTAATACTGTAAAAATTGATTTTCCAGACTGAAATGAAAGAATGGATGAAATAAATTATTTTACATCAATGCGCAATGTGGATACTATTTTCATAATTTTATACTTGAAATTTTGTCACAAAATAAATTTTTAATGTTTTTAAGAAGCGATCAAACAAACATTTTTGTAATCAATATTTAATTTTAAGTATTTAAAAAAATTCGGAGTTTCCATCACATGCATAACTGTTATAGAGTAATGGATAAAAAAAATCTTCGACTCATTAAGGCATTTTATTTCTCGGTGCAAGTTATGACCGTTTTCTGTAAATATGGATTTATCACTCCTCACATTTCAAAATATAATGCAGATCATCTATTTCGATATGCAAAAAAAACTTAACATCCAATATCCAAAATTTGAACTTTTTGAGCAGACATTTTTTCCTCAATAATCTAATCTAATCTAATCATACGAGTATGTATTTATTACATGAAATTCGAAGGCTTGTACTTTGTTCCGCCAAAAAATTGTTCTTTAGTGTTCACGTTCGTCCTGATTTTTTTTTCCGAGGATTTTCTACTTGTCTAAGGGTGCCAAAGATTTGGAAATATCTCATATGCATACGCATGTTGGATACGATAAGTGCAAAAATGAGGAGCGTGTTACGCCCTCCAGAGTAGCACAGAAATTGAATTACAAAAACAAATGGTGAGATAGCTAAAGGTGCATCCCCAATTTAAACATTTGTCATCGCTCCAACATAACGCACCATCAACGGTATAGGCAGCAGTCATTACATGCACCCATTGCTTTTCACACATCGATATAGTAAGTAAGTAAATTTATTGGTGTTGGTATTACAAAAATATTTTACACAAAACCATGCAAATAAAAAACATCTGACAAATTAAGGTTTTTAATTTTTGATCTAATCTTTTTATTATTAATATTAATTAAAAAACCTTCATTGTGTTTAATTTACGTGGAAAAAAAAAATTTCGAACAGATTCACCACCTGCGTGAACTTTATAGTTTCTGCACAATACGCACGGAAATTTCGGCGGTGATCGATGTATACGAATAATACAAATAATTTATTTGCTATTTAATTATTATTATATATATATATATATATATATATTTGCTATTAAATTAGTTAATAAATAATATTAATTAATAAATAGTATTTTAATAAATTAGTTGGGTAATAAATAATACCACTATTGTTTTAGTTTAATATAACATATAAGAGAAATTAAGGAAATGGCAACCCCGAATAAACCGGTATCTTCACATGGCAGAAACAATATTATATAAATGTGACCTGATTAACGTGCATGCACAAATTAAAATGAAACGACAATAAGTAAAAATAAATTGCATAATATATAATCGAAGATGCTAATGGAATGTTTGCAACATAATATTTGACATCAAAATTTACACTGCACTTTCTAAAAAATATTTATTATAAATGTTATGGTAACGCGAGTTTATAAAAACGTGCCAATGAAACAATATAGAAATGCATTTATTTGCAGTTGTACTCAAGAGCAAACGAAATTAATTTTTTTATTGTCAATAAAAGGTCGTGGGTTTAATATCTTATCGAGCGTAAATTATATACTTATTTAAAGGTAAAGGGAAAACTTCTCAATAAAATCGGTGACCCGTGATGAGATTTAAATATTTTTTCAACAATTCGTGAAATTGTTTTGTACAACGAAGTTGCTTCAGATCGTTGTCTGCTTGCTTAATCCATGTGCAAAATTAGTAGTGGTGCGATTAGTGTTATTAACTAAAACATTATTTTGTTCATTCCGAGTAGGATGGAAAAGTTTCAAAATAATGTTTGTTACTATCACTAATCTTAATTTAACACTAATATTAAACTTTTTCAGCCTACTCGGAATAAAAATCAAACTCACAGGCAGACCAATTTGACCGGTCTCAAACTAATTCACGAACTGGTCAGCTGATGTATTGGAACAAGGAACAACTTTTTTTACACAACAATTTGAAACAACACCGCACCAAACAGTGACTTTATGATGGATTTTCTTCAGCCAAATAGCTGCATCTGTCTGTCAACAATAAAAAAATTATTTGATTTTTAATGTTTTTCAAAAGTTGCAAAATATTTTTCAAAAATTGCGATTCTGGCTTTGCCTTGAATACTTCTTAGCCACCAACACCGACCGGGTAGACGGAATCACGGTACTTTTAGGACGCCACTCTTTTTTATTTGAAATAAGATATTCCACTTTTATTTTATTAATATTTAATTCGTTTATCGGCCTGACACCCGTTATTTGTCCACTTTGACAAAACGTCTCTTTTGCATCAGTTTTTCAAAATAAAACGGACCATATTTTAAAAAGTAGGAACTCACGGAAGGTTGAACGTGATCTGATATTATGATGGCTAGAATTTTATTTGGGCAGTAAAAACGCCAGGAACTTTAATACCGTGTTCAAGTTATATGCCTCTATATATATATAATATGCGTGTGTGGTTTAATTTAAAAACTATAAGTAGTTATTTTATAGGTTTTTCTTAAATTTAGCAAAGGTATATACGTAAGTTGGTTGCCATTTTCTTGGGATTAACAACAATTTTCAGAGTATAAATTTTTCTTTTTCTAATTTATCTATGAAAGCAAGATAGTATTTAAAACAATCACCATTAACTTAATATGATGCAGAAACAAAGAAACAAAAATGTATTTTTTCTGTTGCCATGGTGATATAAAATGACGATCGATCCGTTTTTGTGTTTAAAATGCCAAGCTAATTCAAAATAACAGAAAAGTATGGTTCTATTTAAAATTCACAAGACTCCGGAATAACCGGAAGTGATACCGACTTCACAAATATCACAATGCATTTTTTGTGTATACACTCCTATAAATTTCATTTCTCTAGCTTCATAAATAACAATTACAACCTGGCTTGAGTCACCCAGTATATATCAACATAAATTGTAGAAATAAATTATGTGAATTTACAAAGATTGAAAATTTAAAAAAAAATTATAAAAATATGTGATGAGAATGACAAATGACAAATATCTTTAACTAATTCTGTTTCAGACTTGTAAGTAAACGCAGATGCAGAAGCTAATAGAGAGCGCAAATAGTTTATATTGAAGTGAAAATATGTTTATATTACGTCGTAAATATGACGACTTCAAAAGACACAAAATAGGCCATTACGAAGTCGCAAATGATACGTAATTTTCTGTTTAACTAATTTTTCAGACTGGGATTGAATTTTTCCGCAGCGAATAGTACATCCTCAAACTCGTGAAAACGTGTGGATTGTTTGGTGACTTGTGCATAAGATAGTAATGGCAGATAACTAATAGTTTAACTGGTTTAGATCGACATAAAAAGTATGTCAATACTACGTCATAAATATGACGTCTTAAAAAGACGAAAGCCATTATGACTTCGCAACTGATACGCCCTTTGTCAAACTAAAAATGACGTCTATTAGACGTCTTTCAATAGTCATATAATTCCCAAAAATTACGTGAATGTGACAGATGACTTGTGAAAAATGCACAAAAAATGAAAATTCATAAAAAATATCAAGAAAATAGTAAAAGATATAACAGATTTAAAAAAATGTGTAAAAAGCTTTATTGCATTACATTAGTTTTTAATTCCAACCAAGTACTTTCGAGGAGTGCCACTAGGGAGGCACGCGTGCCATAGGTTGCCGACCGCCTACAACACCATTAAAACGGTTTTTAATTATCAGGGACAGAATACGGAATATGATTTTGTTAAATATTTAAATCGACAAAGTGCTGCTAGAACACTTAATACAGGCACAACAAATTTAAAATTCAAGGTCAGCTGAACAAAGCAATGTTCTTTTTATTGGTAATCTTCCTTTCCATTGCCCAAAATCTTCTAGTCAAAATACCCCGAGAAGTTCACATCAAATCGCAAAAGCTAAAACATCTTCGATGGTTTTTAAAAAGCTATCTAATGATACTACATTCGACCCCCAGGAAATCATCTGAATGATCGAAATATTCAACAGTCATAGAGAATCGGTCGGTTGATGGTGATTTCTCAAGAACAGTTATTGCTCTTCTATTATTAGAAGTTACATTTATCGAAATAAGTGCCGGTGGGAAATGAGAAGATTAAAAAAAAATAATTATCAACGGATGTTGAAAGTTTCAAAGTTGCTTTCCTACCAACCGCTGCGGTGGGGGTGGAAGGACGAACCATCATTAAAAAAGATTTGGAATGTGGAATTTAAACAATAAAAACGTTGTATTAGTTACATTTTAAAATAATCTAATGATTAATAAATATTTCTTTATATATTTTTTTTTGCATAGTACTAAAATATCATGTATACATAAAATAAATTAAATCAATACAAATTCAGAAAGGGTCACTAGAAACCAATTAATAATCAGAAGAAAAAAATGAAATGTGAAAATAATATTAAATAACTTTTATTTGAGGCTGTTCATTGTCACGTGACTTGTTAGAATTTAAATTTGCGGTCGCTGGTTGGGACGAAAATGGGAAGAAAATTTTACTGATTCTTTCGAAGGCAAAGTCCACCAAAACCAAGTACCATATATTCACATTAGCGCTACTTTACAGAAGTCATTTTATAAGTTACCAATATTTCTTTTGCTTGCTTATTTTTTTAAAATAGATTTTACAACTTTTTTACAAAAATTTTACGCACTTGCTTCCGTATATCAATTTTACATGTTTTAAAATTTGTATACTAAACTGTACAATAAACTAATTAATTAATAATTTTTTTTGATACTAGAGAGCACAATATATAAAATAAATTTATAAAAAATATTTTTCTTTTTAGTTATGCAGTTAAAACGCCCCCCTTAATTTACATTTTTATTCAACTTTTCGTTACTTTTCCACATAGTTGCTGATCATTTGTGGATAAACAATTTTGTAACATTGGTTTTATGTCCAATTTCTTGATTAATAAACTGAGTGGGTGGGCATGGGGCCCGTGATATTTTTGCAACAATTTACAATATTTATTTATTTTCAGTTCAATTAACACCCTTCGTGAAACATAATAGAAGTTATTTGTTTACATAAAAACATGTTGAAAAATCACCCGCAATGTCCAGCACTAAAAGATTTCATTGCAGGTTTAAAAATCTTATTAGCTTTTTAATTAATTAAAATTGTGCTGTTATAATACGTATGAGCACAAATATTATTTTCAGTTTGCGTTGTATGAAATGTGGAAAAAATACAGCAATTTTTCAAAACAAAAATAATTGTGGCTAATGTCCAGCCAGTAATGACAAAATAATATATCAGATAATAGTGTGCTATTGTTAATTTCTGATGGTTGTTGTCGATCTATAAATGTTTTCATCTTGTCTATTTCGATATAATTCCGCCTTCTACGAGTTTTCGAGATAACGATTAATCATTAAAAACCACGGATAGTTGGTAATGTCCAAAAGTGTGTAACTTTGATGAGAATATAGTACGTGATAAAGATTGGTTTGTAGTTCCCAAGACATTGTNATTTATTGGAGCCAAGTTTGCAATAATTTCATCCAAATCTACGTTTAACGGTTCTTACATTGGTTCAATCTAAAATGAGTATTTTAATAGAATTGGAATAATTGCTATGGATAAAACTTGCCAAGTATCTATGCAGAGATCCAGTGTACGCATAAGTAATAATCAGAGCAAATAAAATCCAAACTATGAAAAGAACGCGCGGCATTAAATAAACAGGCTGATTGATTGATTATATGACAATAAAAATACTAAACATTTTAAAGGAAGAAGATTTCTTGCATATTTAGCAGCACCTTCCTGCACGACGTCACCAAGAGGAAAATTAATGACACTTACCAATTTTATCAATAACAATCCCGTTGCTGCTTTCACATAAAAAAACCTATGTTTTATTGTAATCACAGCTCGCCGAAAAATGGTTCCAAAATGACAATTAAAACAGACGTAGTTTCCCCAGAACATAAAAGATTTAATTCTTTGGTTGGAATCCACAACATTTTACAATATCGATAACATTTGTTTACAGTGATACGGTGATACAGCCGGCCAGCACTGAAACTATTGTAACATAAAATTATGAAAACATTTATAATTTTCATTTAGTATATATAATTTAAGCCGTAGTTAAACTATATATATCTAATTAATTTTTAATCTTAGATGCAACGATTAAACAAAATTTCTTGGAGGCAAAAACACAGACCACCCACGTGTTGATTAAATTTTTCCAACATCACCTTACGCTTAATTTTATAGATAAATAAATGTTCATTTAATTTGGAATAAAACCACGTGTTACTTTCTTACTTCTGATATCACAGTACCAAGATACATTGGAAAATAATTCTCGGTAGAAAATTAAAGCCTTATGATCGTAATTGTTTTTTTTTTTGTTAATTATACATCTCTTGTTTTTTTAATATTTCTGATTTTATCGGCTTTACAAATATTAAATGTGGTCGTTATATTCGTCCTTCTTCCCTCCTGTACAAGACATATATACTAACTGCTCTCTATATCTATTTTATACTTATCTCCAACTACAACACAAGGACATGGTAATTACAAATTTTCCAACCCTCTTGACCCGAGGCCCAAAATCCATCAACCACTTGTGTCGCTGCCATTCCCAGGGTCATAAAATAAAATAAATTTCTCATTTTAGCACAGTTTTGTACCGTTACACTCTGCTGCAATTTGATTTTCATTTTATTTCTTTTTTCAATAATAAGTTTTGTATAAGACTTTTTCAAGAAAACTGATACAAGTCAAAAGAAAACTGCGTTATTTATTACTTTTTATCAGCTTTTCTATGAAAAAAATCTTCAAAAGAAAGTAAGTTGTAGAGTTTCTTACAAATTTTATATGAAAATCTGCCCGTGATTTACTAATTCTACTCTACAATATACATTAACTACCTCTACAATATAAAATAACTATCTCTACAAATACGAAGCGATTTACAAAATA
>JARJEC010136784.1:0-12592 GCA_030264575.1 Tachinus sp. AB-2021 | reverse complement strand
ATTTCGGTGCCAAAATTAAACAACTTAAAATACCATTTATTTTTATAACTATATTTAATTCTTCCGATATATTTTTTAACTAATATATTGTATATATCGATATAACGTTGACATCTCTAGACTCATAGACCTTTATAAAATGTCTAAAAAATATCACAAAACGTCGCGAAAACTTTGCAAAAGACTATACTATCTACTATAATATATACTATACTTATTGTTATGTAATGTAATGTTTTCAAAATGCCGAGAAACAATGTAAAATGACAAATTATCACTAAAATTTCAAAAAATATCATAAAACGTCCGCGTTCGTAACATAGCACTGGAAGAATGCGGCAAAATATCGAAGTTTCAATAAACGCTACAAAATATTTGCGAAAAATAACACAAAACGTTTAGTGTTGCCAACCCAGAGAAGTTTTTTAGCTTAAGCCAACGACCTAATTACGCTTGAGGTGATGATTGTGTTGTCCCTTGTAATGTACGTACTTTTACTCATTATTTATTTATTTATCAAAAATGCAATATCACATAGTAAAGGCTAGCACCGTTCAATTTTTACTCATTAGCTTTCCTTTTTAATTTTTTTGTTACTAAAATGTTTAAAAGTAATAATATATTACACTAAGAGGGGCGAAACAATATTTTAAGTGTGAAATCAAAAAAACTCACGCAGGTTGTTATTGGTTATTATCTTCTTCTCGGATAACTAGGACGTAAACAGTGCAAGACAAAAAAAACTCCAGCTAATGAGTCAAAATATATTAAATATATAATATTATATAAAACAGAAAAGGCCGGCTGCCTTAATGTATCAATGTTAAAAATTAAGTTTAATTTTATTGTTTTATTAATTTTCGCGCGAATTAGATTTAATTCTTGGATCTTATAAATTTTCATAGATTTTTACCAAGTTTTTCATTAATTTTTATCAATAGTCTCGTTATCCATGTCCGCAGATTTCTGCCAATTTTTGCAATTCTCATTGATCAACTTTTAAATGATTTATTTATTAATTTTTACATACATTTTCATATTTTATGTCAATATACTCATGCGCTTCACAATTTAAATCTCATTATAGATTTTACCAATTTTTTTAGATTCTCATTTATTTCACGATTTAATGCATCTGGTTCAAAAGAAACATAATATCACTGAATAACCCCAATAATGTTCAAATTTTCATAAAATACCGTCTCATTTGAGCGAATTGCCGCTTGTATTAGTCACTTCCTTCAATTTTACCAGCGCCATTTTTATTTTTACCATTACATAAATTTATTTGAGAATAATTGTCGCAATTTCGATTTTTCAATTAGTAAAAAAAAGTCAATGAACGGCTACTATTTAAAAAAAGTTAAAATTGAAACTACTTCCTAAAAGTATACAAGCGACTTCAAAAACACACAAGCAGAACAAAGCAAACGCTGCACTTTGCGTTTCATTATTAAATTCAAGTTGGAAACACCTACGTTAGTTAATACGCGGTTTCAATGCGCGCCTTCTGCTTCTACCTCCTTATCAACAAACAAACATTATCTTCGTGCGAGCGTTCTGGTCTGGAGGTAAAGATTAAAGCCCGTTCTAACAGTAAATTTCGGTTTTCGAACATCCGATTGGCCGGTTAAACTTTACAAAATTGAAAAACAAAAACTTAATAAAGCCATTGTTTGCAAATTAATTAATAATAAAAATAGAAAATGATAATAACATAATTACCTCAATGTTATAAACAGCGACGAACAACTACTTTGGCCGATAACAATCGTGACACGAAGGAAGCCATGCCATCGGGGTGCCGTTTTATATTTTACCGGTAACCAGGCAACGAGCAGATAAGATTAAACCGCCGACCTGAAGTGTTAAATGGGCGATTGCAATGATAATGAAAAAATAATAATAATCGATTATTAGTATTCCGTTTCGCTTTTAGGGTGTGCTGTGCGGATGTGTAATAATAGTAACAGTCTAAATATTTGAGTAGAGAACGATGCCGAGTAAAAAGTAAAAAATTACCCATTGTCATTGTTTAAACGCTAATGAATGCAGCGGAATTGTAAACATTTGCATTTGATCCAATTGACCATTTCTATACAGAATTTGAATATTTACTAAACGGACCCTTGCCTGTAGCATTAGTCTGAATTTTGTACAAAAAACTGTTTCATTATTTCTAAATTACATACATAATATGTTATATATATATATATATATATATATATATATATATATATAGTGGCTTTGTCGGATGACTGGTAGCCATAATTTGCTGTATTTATACGTCCGGGAGTTCTTTGATGTCTTCTATGTGGCAAAAACTGTTAATAATACTTAAATCACATCAAGATTCCCCATTCGCGTCAGTGCTTTGGCGTGTTGTCATGCCATCTGTCCCATCTGCCCAGCGTATGAGTCAAAACTCACAACATGCTTTCCGCTAGCAAAATATTGTAAAATACTAGAAGACCAAATATGTTTCAAAATGTCAAATTCCGAAAAATGTCTCGAAAAAACACATAATTCCGAGAAAAAAATGTTTCAACATAACGTATGAAGAAATGTTTGCAAAAATTCCACAAACTGTTTGAGGTAATGACTTAGGGTTGATTTGCCAAAGGTCTAAACTAAATAACCAACAAACTGTTTGTAAAAAAATTACATAAATATTTGCAAAATATCAAAAAAAAACCTAAAGAAAATGAAATGTCGAAGTATTCGCCGCAATATATCACCTATAGCACAACCAACTTAGCGTGGCCTATGTGAGACTTTTTTGCAAAACTATAGAAAGGACGCATGGCACAATAGAGGTCCAGAGTATTCTCAGGGCCAAAATTAGCCCAAGCATACTCTAGACTTCTCTCGTCTTATACATCCATTTCTATCATTGCACGAAAACACCTTCCATAGGCCACGCTAAGCTGGTTGTACAGTAGTGTTTGCAAAGAAATTTGACAAACTGTTTGCAAAACGTTCCAAAATACATGACAAATGTTGAATAAAAATTGCAAAAAATATCTAGATAATTTTTTTTAACACGTCGGTATTATTTGACATAGATTTCTTTAAATAAATCGATACAAAAATAAGTCAAAAACAACCAAATTAGGCCAGGACAATAAATGCAAAAAATAAACAATTATTTTTGATAAATTAAAAAGTACTCACTGGAACTGGTAGAAAATTATAGAATACTCTAAGTTAAATTATTAATGTCCAAATATTGACTTCCATGTAGAGAGAAATTATTTTTTCCACAACCGGTCAGAAATGTATGCTGCGAGCACCTCAATTGAGAAAGTTAACTTTTCTCATCTAGGGCAGAATGTAATTCGCGCGATTTTTGATGATTTTTGAGAAGCTGTGTTTGAAGTTTGTCGGGTGTCAATATCAAAACCGCCTAATATGTCTTGTCAGAAATATAAATCTTTTTTCCTCAATACAACAAAGTTCAGCCGGCTTTGAAAAAATAGTATTCAAACCTTAGTAAGAAAGTGCCCTTACAGACCATGGGCAATTATAAACTTTGCCCGCAGTCTGTAAGAGAGCACTTTCTTGCCTGGGTTTGAAATACACTATTTTATTTTCAACACGATTATTTTTGAAACAAACAACCGTTGATAGTTAGCTGTAAATATTTGTCTGCGAGTATTTAATGTAATTCTAAGCTATTCGTTAAATGAAAAACTATCAATAGTGCACGTATGGTAAGTGATTGATTAATTGTTTGGTGTAGAATATCCGAATCAAGCAATTCCAAACCAAACTACTGTTGGCAGAAACATCCCCAGATTTGGAAAAGTTTTTCTCTAAAATAATTAGCGGAGCAAAAATATTTTATTGAGTATTTATTGCGTGAACCAATTCTACATCCTGCTCATATTTAAGCTTTATTTCCCTAAAACTTATTTTAAAAAAATGCAGCTCAATAATTTGCTTTAATCAAGACCTAAAAGAAATGTGAGATAAACCGCAAACTGTTGCTATTATAGAGCAACATATAATTTAGAAGCAAACGAGCTGCATAAAAAATTAAAAACTAATTATAATCTTATAAATTCAGTGAACAAGAAAAAAGCACTTCGAGATCTACAAAAATGGATGACAAAATAAAATAAGAAGAAAATCTAAGCTCAATGCATACTTTGTAGGTATTGCAAACAAAATCAATGGCACAACAGCTACCTGTACAATAACCCCCCCCCCCCAACTGACTGCTAAACGTGATAAACACAACAGCAAATGCCATCTTTTTAGGATAACCGACAAATTCATCGTGGACTGTGCTGCTTATTGCCTTTGGTTGATTGTACACCAACAGCTTTGTAGACAAATTATTTTTACGGATGAAACCAAGTTTACTACAAATATCAGAAATTCGCATTGGTGGGCACTTGAGAACCCTTTTGAAAACAGGAAAAAGCATTTTCAACATTTGGTTTTTAAAAACCTTCTTATGGGGTCATTCGTATTTCAAGAACGTTTAACATCCGAGCATAATCTATTTTTTTACAAAATGACTTCTGAACATTTTCAATTAATCGCGGTAATCGAAAATGTTCAGAATAGAAATATGTTTTCAACATGATGGCCCACCACCTTATTTTGGTGTAAATCTAGGAAAATATCCAAATAATAACTTTGCAAACCGGTAGATTCGAAGAGGAGATCTAGTACTCTGGCCTCCGAGAACACCAGATTTAACGCCTCTCGACTATTATTGGGGTGACTCCTGAAAAATCTAGTGTATTCAAATAAACCACAAAACAAAGATAAGCAAATACATTATTATTATGGCTGCAGCTGCATTCATGCAAGATGACCCTGATACTCTTCAGAGAGCTATTTCTTCAATTATTAGAAGAGCAAGAATGTGTTGAGACAGGGGGAAGCATTAATTAAATCCGTGTTTTGGTGTAAATCTAGGAAAATATCCATATAACAACTTTGCAAACCTCTAGATTGGAAGAGGAGGTCTAGTTCTCTGGCCTCCGAGATCACCCGATTTAACGTCTCTCGACTATTATTACCTCAGGGGACACTTGGAAAATCTAGTATATTCAAATAAACCACAAAACAAAGATAAGCAAATTCATTATAATTATGGCTGCAGCTGCATTCATACCAGATGACCCTGAGAGCTACGTCTTCAATTATAAGAAGAGCAAGAATATGTTGAGACTGAGGGAAGCATATTAATTAAATGCGTGTTAGCAATAAAAAAACTTAATTAATAAAACATACATTACTTTATTCAACAATGTCTACTTTAAATTACTCATACTCCTCAACTTTTGAGTTTTGGACAAAAGTTTATATACTTAAAATTGTCCAAAGAATACGCTATGGCAATCAAGTTATAGAACTCCCTGTATATGATGGCTAATGAATTAAAAACAAGACCCAGTTAGGAGGTATTTGGTTGTTCGATAGAATTGTTAAGACGAGCAATTCTTTCACTAGCTGCCACTCTCTGCCAACAGATGAAGGCTTATCTAGTAAACGGCCGAGCATTTCAGCTTTCTTGCATTGATTTTTTCAAGTTCGAAGAATAATATTGAAATCGCGGTTTGCTTAAATAATAAAGTTTTAAACCAAAATTATCCAAAAACACAATATAATATGCGAAAAAATCATATATATATATATGAATGAATGAAAGATTTATTAAAAACATTCAAGAGCTTTGCAGTTTATTTAACAACAGCATAACTAAATTTGAAATATTTGATCAAATTTGATGATTGCTTTTTGCTATCATTATTGCTTTTAATAAATAGAAAACATCTTGTACGGCGTGTGTTATTTTTGGCGCTGTTTCCCATTAATAATGATAACACCATTTTAATAAACCGCACCCCCGGTATGTTTTCGTATTTTCTATATGGGCCCGGTGTTGTTCTTTCTTATCAATATCAAATAATGACAGCTGTTGGATGTTTGCTTTGTAACAGATAACGCTGTTTGTCTACTCTTATATTGGGAGTAAATCCAGCGTTTGCCGTGTATAAAAATATACTAATATCCAGCGACATATTAATATATTAAAAACTGATACGCTCGCCCTAAATGCGAACGTGTTTACCAACAGCAGAGATCAATTAGCTGGCCGTGATAAAGGGATTTAAGGAAAAATGCGATTAATGTTTATCATTAAATTGTTTATGTTTTATTTATTTTTTTTATCGGACGTGCACAAATTAAATTGTCCAAATGTATTATTTTTTTACAATCGATTACAATTTCTATGTAATCAGCCAGATTTTTACAAATTTATACCGAATTTTGCTAATATCTTGAGCAATTTCATATATAAACCGGCCGGATTTTTCAAAGTTGCTTCAAATTTCCATATTATCGGCTCAATTTTTTTCAAAATTTAGTAATATTTTGCGAAATTACAGCAGATTTTTGTACAAATTGTGTAATATCTTGCGGAATTTCATATAATTCAACCGGATGCTTTGGATTTCTACTTTATTGCGCCGGATTTTTGAAATATGCAAACGAATTTCAGTAATATCATATTATCCGGCCGAATATCGCGGAATTTTAAAAAACAAATTAAAAATTGCTTATCATCAGAAACTATCTTTATAGTATCGGTCGGTTTTCTGTATTATCCGGCCGAATTTCAATATTAATCGACCACATTAAAAAAATATTGTATTTCTATCTTATCGGGCCGGATTATTGAAGTATTGTACTGTAAAATTGAAACATTTTACAAAACTAGATTAAATTTGTATATTACGATAGTAAATCTTTATATTATCTGTGTATTTCTTCTTCTTCAAATGCCATAGTGTAGGCGACCCTCATATTTTGTGGTGAGCAACTGCAATTCTATATAAGCTTATGGAACCTACAATAATTGAAGCCCATGTTCAACGTAGGTCATTTCAAACTACTTGTCTAGAGGGTTGTACCGTTGAGTACACTCAACGGCTGTACTAGGCAAATATTTCGTTGGTTTGCCAATACCTTACAAAAGGAAGCGGCGGCATCAAGATATAATGGACATTATATGTCGACGACCGGGCTAAAAGCGATAACTGCTATGCTAGCAGACCAAATTTTTGTAGTATCGGGACAGATTTTATAAAAATTGCTTTGAATTTCTACCTGATAAAGTATTATGCAAAATGATTTTAATATTATTACTAGTGCTGTCTGGCAAAATGTTTACATAACGAGGCGTTTTATTGTAAAATTTTGCCGGATTTTTAAATAATTACATTCTCAATGGGAATGTTACAAAATTCGGCCGGATTCCAGTTCTATACAATTTATCGCTTGTAGGTCGGATTAAATGAAATTTTGAGCGTATTGTTTACTCTTTGACTGTGGCCAAGAAGCGGCGACTAGAATAGACTTTCAATAGACATTTATGGTCCCTTAATTAAATTTAAAAATTTCATCCGGTTAAAAATTCAATTTTATACAATGCATAACAAATGTTTAACCGGAAATGTTATGTCCTTCATTGCAACACTTTTTATTGTCACTTGCATAAGAAAAACCTTAAAATAAAAATATTTACATAATTCATTGTTTTTTCGGCTACAATTTATCAGATTATTAATAAATGGTAAATAATTACTAGAAAAAACGTACCCCGTCAAACATTTCTGCATGCATGAAACGAATTAAATTTGATTCTAAAATTTATTGAAACTGCACAATTGTTGATTAAACACGTAATCACTTGCTTTAAACTCGACGAAACAGATCATTCAATAATTAAATTGCCTGTCAATATTTTAAACATTCCATAATTTATTTTTACGTCAACAATAATTATTGATCGTTAAAATATTATCAAACGTTTAAAATGACCAAAATTGATATTATAAAATCCCTTTTAACCTTATTATAGTTACGCCGCTGGTACCGTTTGGTGTATACGTGGTTGCCTACGTCGATATTTTGTGAACAAATTTTATTTTAAATTTCCTCACTTGGCATATTTATATTTGGCTACTTTCACATAGTAAATATTTATTATATTTTTACTATGTAAACCATTAACTGCCTTGAAATGGTTACGTTCGGTTTGAATAAACATTTTATCACAATTAATCCTTAAAAAACACATTGTATGCAACCAAATGTACACGCGTGGAATAATATTGGACTATATCGACAAAGAAATTAACAATAAAATTAAAACTATCCGAATACTACTTACGGCTCGATAGGAACGCATTTTTTCCTGCAGTTCTGCATTTTCTCGCTGCAGCGTTTCGATCTGAAAATTAAATCGAGAGAGGATAAATAAATTGCGTTCGAGAAATATTTTTCAGTAAAAATATCGGACGGAGAAACAATTACTCGATAATTACCTGCAGATTTTGATTGGCAATTAGATTTTGCAGCTGACCAGTGTGGTTGTGGTTTGCGGAGGGATCTGCAATTGCAATTAATTAAATTAACGTATCAATTTTTTTAATTTTAAATTGTATTTATTTGCTAATACGATGATATATCCCGAAAGAACAGTGACACAGCTTAAAAATGGCAAATGTTCAGGAAAAATAGATTTAAAACGTATTTATTACAGTACATTGGTAGTCTTCTTTGAGAAAGACACAAACTCACACTTCTGACATTTACCGATGTTTTCTGTAAACTCACTTCCGACATTTTTCCAGTTAAAACAATGATTATTTGTGTAGTATATTATGAAATAATCCCTAAATTGATTTTTGAGATGTGTCACTTTTCTTTTGAATGACCGATATATGGTTTTTCGACTGAACCTCAGTCTTCATCAAACGTTACTGAGCTTCAGTCAAAACTGCTGTCACGGTGAGACTAAATAAATTGTGATAAAAAACATAGCAGTTTATTTCAAATCCTGCATTATGAATTATCATTTAGTAACGGTTGATTCTATCAATTTTCAAAAATATTTATTTTCAATATATAAATTACTCCAGTATGGAAAAATGTATAAATTTATTGAAATATAATTTTGGAGCATTTCAAAAGATCTTAGCAGTCAGCCCTCTTTTTCAGGTTTTGCTTTAGGTATAAAAATAAATTTGTATTTTTAAATACAGTTCTTCATTTAGTATATTTTAAATATCACGTAACTGAAAAATGACATGTCATTATAATTGTTATTGTTACACATTATAGTTACTAAAACGTTGTAAACATTATGTTATATCTGATATATATTCAATGTAAAAACGTTATTTCAGCTCATGTTCAACGTTCATGTTCTATTTAACGTTTTTGATATGTTTATTTATAATTCGTGTATAATTATTTTTATCAAATTTATGTCAGTTAATATTGCAATATTTGAAATGCATTTAAAACGTCTGAAATGTTGGAATATCGGAAGGAATTTATTTAATAGCGACAACCTTGGACTCAAATCATTTTTATTTTTTCCTAACTAATTATATAAATATATCAAATGTTTGGTGTATTGATAGAATTTTTTGTGATGTTAATTTTTTAAATTTTAATCTTTTAATAAATTAAGTAGAATAAAGTAACCGTTTAAAATAGGGGCTGCCTTGTTTATTTTGACCAGTTGTCAAATAATCATAATAAAATGGAAAGTGAGGTTAAAAGTCAGCTGTCAGACGCGAAACTCGCTCCAATTGTAAGGTGATGGAAGAACTATTTGTAATACCTTCTTCATTGGCGATTCCTTCTGCCAAAACACCACTGGCGAAACTGCTGATTTGCCCCTTGATGTTGTTGAGGCTGTCGTTCAGCCAGGACATTTTCGGGAATTCGGTCCGCGACAATTTTCACGAACTGGAAATTTTGACTTTTCGTTTTTCAGTAACTGAAATTATGTAGGTTTACAAGTGCCAACACAATCATTTCCAATATACGGCATAGCATGTTTACACGTCGTCACGGTCGGAGCGGCGCGGCGCGCAATGAAATTATTGAAACTGTTTCATTATGTAGATTAGCAAGTAAAGTAGCGGTAGAGTGTTGGGGGTAGTAAAGTCCACTTTACTGCAAGCGGTATAGTACTCTACTCTACTGAGCGGTTTACGGGTTTCTACGGGTAGATTTACTCTACTTACTACGATATTCTAGATGGTACTGTACCCGTGTAAACCCCGCTCTACCATCGATTATACAATGCGAGGCATTAATGCATGGGGCGGCTGTCAAACGATAGGTCCGTCACGGACGCCATCTATTGGCGATACAAAATTACCAATTTTATTTTTTTAAATTTTTTGGCTGTTTCTTTGGGTTTTTGCTAATTTTCTTTCCCTAAACCAACTTAGTATTGAGGGAAATAAAACAAAAAAATATTATAATCGGCAGAGCTATATTCGAGTTTTTATATACCGAGCGACTCAAGTCATAAAGAAGGCTGTTTTATTTTGACACTTATTAAGCTAGACAAATAAAATTTATACGAGTACATCACTGAATTATATAAAACTGGCGCGTTAGAAAGTACGAGCAATGCACGATGCGTATCCCTTTCAGTCTTACTCATTAACTCAATTGTGCCGCACTTGTAGCAATTTTATTTTAAGTTGTTTATTAAAACAGTAGTAGTGTTTGACACTCTGCGTCAGAATGAGAAGTTGACGCATCGTGCACAGGCATCTCTGTCTAACACTGAAGCTCGATATTTTTTCCCAGCGCCGCTTACGATAGCATTACAGTTTGCTATAATTCAAATACATAAAAATATCATGGTATCACTTCCGGTTATTTCGGAAACGACACCATCTTATAAATTTAAAACAACCATATCTCAGCCAGCAAAGACGCGTAATGACGTAAACTTTGACTAAAAAATGACGTAAATGTACATTTTTTAGTCAAAGTTTACGTCATTACGACCAAAAACATGACGTAAGTATGTCGACAAAAAGACAAAAATATGTCAACGACCTAAGACGTCATTTAAAAACGTCAAATTGACGTAACTTAATGACGTCAAACAGACATTAGTTATTAACGTGATGGTATATTTTTAATAAACTTTTCTCAATACTTGAATGGGTAGTAGGTTGGCGATGGAACAAACGGTTGTTTGTTATTAAAAAATTACAATTATTTTAGCGTACATTTTGGAGCTCTGCCTTCTCTCTCAGTGCTGGCAGGAAGAAAAACTCCGAAACGTACGCTAAAATAAATGTAATTTTATATTGTGAGTTATTTAGCTGCTGCATAATAATATTATATATAATAATTTCACTTAAGACTGAATATCCAAAGTTATTTCTACTTAACTTATTTTTTCGGCTAACTACTGATAACAATAGCAATATTGCTATTAAAATCATTCTCAAATTCAACGCCATACCCAATGAATGAGGTTAGATTTGTAAAATGTGTGGATTGTGATTGTGTGGTGGCGTGTGCATAAGATAGTAGCCGTAGAGGATAATAGAGTTTGACGTGAAACGTACGTCAGTATTACGCCAAAAATATGACGTCTTGAATGTGACACCCAAAACACGTTATTATGACGTCGAAAATGAGACGTCATTTGTTTGATTAAAAATGACGTCTATTAGACGTCATCTATTGGTCATGACTTTATATTTACGAATATCACCAAAAAGTGACGTGAATATGACGTGACTCTGCTGGCTGGGATACTTTCATTTGTTATATTGATTTAATTTGTTTATTCAAATACAAAAACATCATCGATCATCAAATTTTATCACCATGGCAATGATAAAATCACTTTTTTGTTTTTTCATCTATCACCTAGAAAATTTTTAATATTTTTCTTTTTTTTCTATAACTTGAGTTTTATTGCAAAACTTGACAAAATATTACATTGCACAAGACTTGAGGTTCCATTAAAAAAAATCGACTTTTCTTCCAAAAACTACAAACGCGTACTTTGTAACCCAGCAGATTGCGCCATTAACGCAACATCGACCTAAATTTTTGTTTATGATTTTTTATTAGTTTTTAACCGATTCGAAGCCACCTAGATCCAAAAACAAAAAATACTTTTTTGTTGCCATGGTGATAAAAGTTGACGACCAACACGTTTTTGTATTTAAATTGTCAAAATAATTCAAAATAACCAAATAAATATATGGTTCCGCTTAAAACTCACAAGATGGCCTCGTTTCCGGAATAACCTGGGTAATACAGACTTCACAAGACTTTGTGTACAAATTTTATTTGTGTAGCTTCAACAAATAAAAACAAAATAAAAAAACAAAAGTTGACTTGGGTTACCTGATATATACACTCACCGGCACAAAAAGCAGGCCACCCAATTTTTCTGTAAAATATACTTTTTTATGTTACAATATAAAAAGAAAATAAAATTCTCAAGTACATTTTTATTTTCAAATGTGTTTACTTTCAATTGTAATAAGAAAGTGCTTTAAATAGCATTAAATCTACAATAAGCAAAATATGTCACAAAAACTTGAAAGGACCACGTAGACCAAAGATGAAGTCCTGGATAACTGACGCTATAATTGATCTTATAGAACAGCGACGAAGATCAAAAAACAACAAAACCTGTTATAAAGACAAGCAAAATACAGTACGGTACAAAAACAAAGGTATAACATCAAGCCGAGGAATTCAAAGAGATTGAAGAACTTGA
>JARJEC010136743.1:0-11981 GCA_030264575.1 Tachinus sp. AB-2021 | reverse complement strand
TCTCAAAATTACAAAAATCGGTTTGATTTTGGGATTTTTGAGTTATGCGACTTATTAGCTCCGAGCCCGGATATTTTTAGTTTGCAGGCCGGATTTATATGTTTGAGTACGTTTGCGGGATTTTTCAGGTACTTTGGCGGGATTTATACGTTTCAAAGCCTTATTTTGAGTAAATATCGGCTGATTTTCGAGTTTTAAGGCCGGATTTTTGAAATCCTAAAATTTGAAAAAAATCGATGCATTTTTTAGTTTTACGGTCGGATTTCGTAAGAACCAAGGCCGGATTTTTGAGTTTACTGAACAAATTTATAGGTTCCAGTAAAAATTTGAGTAAAAACGCCGCATTTTTTAGTCTCATGGCCGGATTTCGTAGGAACCGAGGCCGGATTTTTGAGTTTACTGAACTAATGTGTAAGTTCCAGTTCAAATTTGAGTAAAACGCCGCATTTTTTAGTTTTATGGTCGGATTTTGTAGGAACCAAGGCCGGATTTTTGAGTTTACTGAACGAATTTGTAAGTCACAGTTAAAATTTGAGTAAAAACACCGCTTTTTCTAGTTTCACGGTCGGATTTCGTACGAACCAAGGCCGGATTTTTGAGTTTACTGAACAAATTTGTAAGTTCCAACTAAAATTTGAGTAAAAACGCCGCATTTTTTAGTTTTAAGGCCGGATTTCGTAATAACCAAGGCCGGATTTTTTAATTTACTGAACGAATTTGTAAGTCACAGTTAAAATTTGAGTAAAAGCGCCGCATTTTTTAGTTTTATGGTCGGATTTCGTAGGAACCAAGGCCGGATTTTTTAGTTTATGAAACGAATTTGTAAGTTCCAGTGAAAATTTGAGTAAAAACGCCGCATTTTTTAGTCTCATGGCCGGATTTCGTAGGAACCGAGGCCGGATTTTTAAGTTTACTGAACGAATTTGTAAATTCCAGTTCAAATTTGAGTAAAAACGCCGCGTTTTTTAGTTTTACGGTCGGATTTCGTAAGAACCAAGGCCGGATTTTTGAGTTTAATGAACAAATTTATAGGTTNACTCAAATAATATATTTATATGAAAATATTAATACGTTTAAGCTAAATTTTTCATAGGAAACGCCGAATTTTTGAGCTTTACGGCCGAATTTGTAAGTTTTAAAGACTTATTTCGAGTAAAACCCATTGAAGTTCAACTTAAAATTTGATTGAAAGTCGCATTTGAGAGTTTCGCGGCCGGATTTGTAAGTATTTTGGCCGGATTTTTGGGTCTGCTAATCAGATTTACAAGTTTAAAGTGAAGTTCGAGCGAAAACGCCGAATTTTTGAGTTTTGCGGCCGGATACATAAGTTCCAAAGGATTGTTTTGAGTAAAAACGACTGATTTTTTACTTTTGTGGCCGTTTTATACGTACATAGATCGGGTTTTTGAGATTGCGGGACGAATTTATTAGTTTCACATTTTTCGCTTTTATGTTCCAAAGTTTCATTTTGAGTAATGATTTTCGAGTTTCTTGGCCGGATTTTTGAGTTTACGGCTCTTATTTATAAGCATAAAATAAAATTTTGGTGAAACGTAGTTTCATGGCCGGATCTATAAATACTTATAAAGCCCAATTTTTAAGGATAAGGTACGAATTTATAAATTTGATCTGAAATTGAAGTAAGTAAAAACCATCCGGGTTTTTTTTTAGTTTTATAGTCGGATTTTTGAGTTTCACGGCCGGATTTTTGAGTGTACCGGTCAGATTTACAAGTTTAAGGTAAAGTTTGAGCAAAAAACGTTAGATGTTTAAATTTTATGGCCGGATTTTTCAGGGTATTGGTCAGACTTACAAGTTTAAGGTAAAATTTGAGCAAAAACGCCAGATTTTTAAGTTTTATGGCCGGATTTTTGAGTGTACTGGTCAGATTTACAAGTTTAAGATAAAGTTTGAGCAAAAACGCCAGATTTTTGAGTTTTACAGCCGGATTTTTGAGCGTACGGGCCAGATTTGTAAGTTTGAGGTAAAATTTGAGCAAAAACGCCAGATTTTTGAGTTTTACGGCCGGATTTTTGAGCGTACGGGCCAGATTTGTAAGTTTAACGTATAGTTAGACTTTCGAGTTATACGGCCGGTTACTTAAAGGCGGATTTTTCGACGAAAGTATTATTCGAAAAATAGAAATCGCTCCGTTTTTAATTTTTCCGAATGAAATCGAGTGAAAACGATGATGCGAATTTGGAAAATTGCGAAAGTGTGCGAGCGGGCGAAACAATCCGGCTGGAAAATCGATCGGGGAGAGGGGAGCCCTCGAAGTTTAATAAAGATCCCTTGCTCACCATCAAAAAGCCCGTCAACAAAATTTGCATTTTACCTCGTCTTAATTAAATTAAACTCGGAAAGATAGGTCCCGCGTAGTTGGCAAGAATTCTACTAACGAAGTAATTATCTGGCCTGCTAATAGAGGGAAGTTTTGTTCTGACATTCAGTTGTTTAGTCCGCGCCTAATGACGTAACTCGAGCGGTACTGCTTAGTTTTAATGAACTTTGCCTTCGGTAATTGTTAATTGTAAATTATACGGCAACGGAGAAAAAAATCTATTTATATATTTATATCTGCACTTAAGACGTCGAGCAATTAACCGATTGCCGCCATTAAAAATCCGTTCTTTGCAAACCGATTCCATTACGTTTCCATTTAATAAAGCTTGTCGTAAGATTTGAGGCTGGAAAATATTGCTCGGGATTATTAATTATAAAAAATAATGTTGGATAGAAAAAGAAATTTTTTCGGATTTACTCAAAAAAATATTTTTTGTGAAACAGTTTGCGGCAACTTTCCCAGCCCGAATGCGGCCGCGCTGTTAATTATTCAGAGGGAGCCGATAAATTATTTGTGTGTGAATAAAAAAATTTCCGGAGCGTAAATAAGACGTCTCCGGGGAACACGCGGAATGGTGTTAAAGCAATGTATACATGTTTGCCAACATTAGCATTCATTTGATCGAAATCCCCCGGGAGGTGGCTGCTGCCCGCTTCACCCTTCTCACACGGATCGTTCCCTTATTTTATTAAATCAATAACTTAATGGTTTATTGTACGGGTCGCACCATTAACTTTCGAATTTATTCCGTTCCACGCAATAAAATCATATCGCATTAATGAATGATCATTTCATGTTAATTCTTCGGCAATTATTCCGCAACACCGCCAAAACACGTTTTAATTCATTCAAATTGTCGTTAAAAGAAAATTTAAGTTTGAAAAATTTAATTTACAAATTTTTTTGCAAACTCATTTGTGGTAAATGGGCCACATATACTCGCACAAAAGTACAGAAATATAAAATTTATTATAAGTAGGATTATTTTCAGTTTTCTTTGCACGAAATAGTTCCTTCATTTTTGGAACTATTAGTGAGGTTTGTTATTGCTACCCCTTACTCAAAATGAAAAAAACATCGAATTACTTACAAGTAGGTTTATTCCCATCAATGCAAATATCAATTACTTACAGAACCGATTGGACGGAAATCCGATGGCACACAATCTAAACGAAATGTTCAATTTAAAGATTGACCTATCGGCTATCATTTTATTTATTTGTATGGTTTCGGCGGAGTATTGTGAGGCAAGGGATTCGGGTTTTTCTTTTTTTTTTTTTGGGGGGATAAGAGTTCTCGAGAAGTGGTCGACGGAAAAGTGCACAATGGCCATTGTCACAAACGAGAGGAGCCGGAAAAAAAGTCGAGAAGTCGCAGGGCAAAAGATCCGCTGAAATCCACCGGACGGAAAAAAAAAATCGCAAACTTTTTTAAAAACTGACGCATAATTCGGTAAAAAAATATTTTTTTAAAAAATACGATGTTTTTGTCACAGATTGTCGAGTTTTTATTTTCGAATCGCTTTTAAATTTATTTTGCGGTGAAACTTTTAAGAACATAATAATAATCTAGTATTATTTTTGACATTTTTAAATAATATCTAATCCTAGTCTATCCCAACATTAAATAGCTTCATTATTTAGTGCAAAATATAAAAAAAATAAAATTTCACCCAACGATCTTAATTTTATGGTCTTTTTACTTTTACTGAAAAAAAAATTATAATATTTGTGTAAAGGCAACTGCTGGCACAAATTTCGTCCCTCTTTAAATGTTCGCAAAACATTAAAGCAACTCAAAAAAGGCGCATTTCTAGGATGATTATTTTTTTAAATTTAATTTTGTTTTCAATATGTAATCAGTGTACCTTGCAACAAGCCAACGATGCAATCCATATAAAGAAAAACCACCCGTAAAGGGAAATAGCAACATTTTGAGTTGTTTCAATGTCCGTTGGGAAGGTAAATACAAATAAATAAAATATATTAAGCTAATTTGTTTATAAAATAAAGCAGTTTGTTGTTTGCGGATTTAATTGATAATCGAAACCGGTTTGGAAATATCATTGCGTTTGCATAATAATTTCCAGACGACGGAACAATGCGGATGTTTTTGTCCGGATAATCATTCGAGACTGTTACATTTGCGACCGTGTAATTGAATAAATACGCTGTTTGTAATGACACATTATCACTTGGAACGTAGGGGGGTTTTGTTAACACGAGCAGTAACAGTTTTACCAGCAGTTAACTTGTATGTAGCAAGTAAGTAGGGGTGTTCTGCTGGCTGGTGGATGCAGCCCCGAACCTACCGAAAAGGGGGAGAGATATGTTTGGGATGTGTTTTGGGGTTTGAGCCCTCGGGGGACACTACAGCGAGTCATTAGGGCATTACACTGAAATTAATTTACAAGTGTTACCAGTTGTTACTTAATGAATAAAGTTTACCTTAATAGTTCGCACATTAATTCGTTTATTGCCAATCGACGTTGTTTGCCAATTAACTTTTTGTTCGGACCCAATTTTAAATTGTGTTTAAGTCTTTCATAAAATTTGTCTTGTTTAATTAACGGTGAAACAAAATAAATGCATTTGCTGGAAGCAATCTGCTAAAGTATCCGCAAATTCGTTTTTATTTCATTTATAAATTTAATTGGAACAATATAAACAGAACACAATTTTCTCAAGCACATTTAACAATAGAATTGATACTCGGGGTAATAAAGCTACTAGCCACAATTACAATTTAACGAGTGATGCAAATTAATACTCGAATATTAACATAATCCGAACTATTAAATGCTGTTTATACTTTCATTGGATATCCTATGTACACAGAACAAACATATATGAAGATTATAATATGTCATTAAAATATTTTTATAATTAAATATAATTATCTCGACGCCCGTTGGGTAGCAGAGATGAAAAAAGATTATATATTTATATAAACTTGCTTTTGTTGGACATCGCTTTGGTACGGCGAAAGTAGAATAGAACAGAATAAAATAGAATAAAATTTATTAAGTGCTGGTGATGACACATCAAAAGTTAAAAATTAAAATCAACGATTGCAACTGTTTAAAATTGAAGATGTGGCTAATAGCTTTGTTAGCTCGAGGTTTTCAGTTCTTCATAAATTTTTAGTTTATCATTAAATTTTCGGCAATATTTCGTTTATTTTTCTTTGAATTTCGTTTTTAATTCGTTACTATTTTTTATTATTTATGTCTCTGATGGCTTTTTCGAATTTTCTTTCATAAATTTTGTTTTCGATATGGACATATAGCACACTTGCTTTTGTTGGACTCTGCTTTGGTACTCGGAAAGTAGAATAGAATAGAATAGAATAAAATTTATTAAGTGCTGATGATATACACACCTCAAAAGTTAAAAATGAAGATGTGGCTAATAGCCTTTTTAGCCCGAGATTATCAATTTGAATTTGTGGTCACTGGTTGAGACGTAGAAGCTGGGTACTTCATTCTACACAATATAATGACGCTTTACTCTCTCTTTTTGTACAATTTGGCCCCATTTGTATTTGATAGTGCTGGGAATTTTGAAAAAAATAATGACATAAACCAGGGTATGCAGACACGCCAAAGAAATGCGCTTAAGAACCACTTTATACGAAGAAAGTCAGTGGTTTTTGATTACCAAGATAATATAAAACGGTTTTTTAACAAGCATATTAAAAGCAAACAATGAAGAACTAAGTTTAAAACCAACTTAAAATTATTTTTCACAAGAAATCCGAATAAAATGGTTTTTTTTGTAAAAAATAATTTCAAGTTTGTTTTAAACTTAGATCTTTGTTGTTTGCTTTTAAATATCATCAACGAATACATGGATCTGCATAATATATAGCCTTCGATATTATACAGTATTTTGTCGAGTCTTCTCTTCTGTCGTATCTTGACTGTGATATTTTTATCCAAAATTGTCCTAATTTTAATTTTTAACTTTTGATGTTACACACACATCAAAAGTTAAAAGTTAAAATCAGACGAAAATTATTATTTTCACCGGCACTTAATAAATTTCATTCTATTCTATTCTACTATCCCCGTACCGGAGCAGAGTCCAACAATAGAAAGTTTACTGTATGTTCATATTGAAATCAAAATTTATGAAAAAAAATTCGAAAAGCTGTCAAAAATATAAATTATATATATATATATATATATATATATATATAAATTGCCAAAAATTTAATGATAAACTGAAATTAAAAGAGAAACTTTAAGAAAATTACCGAAATAATAATGTAAGTAAATGAAAAATTAAGGAAAATAATTTAAAAAAATAATGAAATTGATGAAATAATGGAACGGCAAAAGTAAAAAATAACGAAGAAAAAAATAAAGAAGTTATAATAAATAAATAAAAAAGAAACAAAAATGGCAAAAGCAAACAATGTGACGAAACGTGTAAGAGGTAATTTTAAAAATGTTTATGAAAACAAAAAAAATGGAAAGTGAAAATAAAGAAAACTGGAAAAGAAGCAAGAAAAAAATGAATGACAAAATGAGGAAAAAGACCAATAAAAATTGGAAAAAAAGTGACAACAAATCGAAATGAAAAAAAAAACGAGAAAGCTATTGAAAACAAACTTAAAAATTACAAAAAAACAACAAACCAAAATAAGTTGTCGCAAAAAAATTATTGAGATAAGGCGGAATGAAAAAGAAATATAAAAAAATTTAAAAATTGCAAGTGAAAGCAAATCGAAACGGAAAAAATGGAGAAAAATCGAGAAAGTTGTCAAAAACAAACTTAAAAAAACATATAAATCAAAATAGAACAAATTTCGACAAAAACAAAATAAAATAATGAGGAAAGGCGGAATGAAAACAAAAATTAACAAAAAATAAACTAAAAAAATTAAAAAATTAAAAGTGAAACGAAATCGAAACGGAAAAAATCGTGAAAGTTATCAAAAGCAAACTTAAAAAATATGAAAAACTAAAATAAAATAAGAGAATCGGGAATATGTTGTCGCAACGAAACGAAAACAAAAAAAAATAACAAAAATTAAACAAAAATATAAAAAAATTAAAAGTGAAAAGAAATCAAAATGGAAAAAAATCGAGAAAGCAAACTTAGAAAATATGAAAAGCAAAACGTCGACAGAAACAAAATAAAAGAATAAGTTGCCGTGAAAAAATAACGAGAAAAGGCGGAGCGAAAACAAAAAATTAACAAAAAGTAAACAAAAAAATAAAAAATTAAAAGGAAAAGAAAAAAAATCGAGAAAGTTATCAAAAGCAAACTTAAAAAATATATAAAACAAAATTGAACAAATGTCAACAATGTACAACAAATGTCAGACGAAATGAAAGAATCTGAAAAAAGTTGTCGCAAAATCAACAAAAACGAAACAATAAAATCCGAAAAAAGTTGTCGCAAAAAAAAATAGCTAGGAAAGGCGGAATGAAAACAAAAAATTACCGAAAAATAAACAAAAATATAAAAAAAAATAAAAAAAGAAAAGTGAAAAGAAATCGAAATGGAAAAAAATCGAGAAAGTTATCAAAAATAATCTAAAAAAATATATAAAACTAAATAGAACAAATGCCAACAAAAACGAAATGAAAGAATCCGAGAAAAAATTGTCGCAAAATCAACAAAAACGAAACAATAAAATCCGAAAAAAGTTGTCGCAAAAAAAATAGCTAGGAAAGGCGGAATGAAAACAAAAAAATTACCAAAAAATAAACAAGAATATAAAAAATTTCAAAAATTAAAAGCAGCAACAAATCGCAATGGAAAAAAATCGAGAAAGCCATCGAAAACGAAATTAAAAAAGTATAAAAACCAAAATAGAACAAAAATCGACAAATGAGAATAAAAACAAAAATTAACAAGAAAAAATAAACAAAAAAATATCAAAAATAAAAAATGCTGAACAAAATGAAATAAAATGACCATAAAAGGTTATTTTATAAATGTTTATAAAAACAAAAAGCAGAAAATAAAAAACAATCGACCAAAAAATGATCGAGAATAAAAATGTAGCAAAATAAAAACAAAAGCTAATAAAAATGAAAAAATCAAACAAAAATAAAAATAAACAAGAACATAAAAACTTTGAAAAATCAGAAGTGACATTGTAATCGAAAACAAAAAAGTCGGGAAAGCTATCGAAAACGAAATTTAAAATTTAAAAAATGGAACAAAAATTAATCAAACCAAAATTAAAGAATCGGAAAAAGTAATCGTGAAAAAATAATGAGAAAAAGCGGAATAAAAACAAAAATTAACAAAAAAAAAATAAACAAAAATCAAAAATAAAAAATTAAATAAGGTTTTTTTTTTAAATGTTTATAAAAACAAAAAATAGAAACTAATGAGAATGGAAATGCAACAAAATAAAAATAAAAACCGATAAAAATGAAAAAATCAAACCTAAACAAAATTAACGAAAATATAAAAAAATTTTAAAATAAAATTTAAAAAATCCGAAAAAACTTGTCGGAAAAATATTGAAAAAAGGGCAAAATGATAACGAATAATCAACAATAAAATGAAACAAAATATTAAAAATAAAAAATACCGAATAAAATAAAATAAAAGGTTATTTTAAAATTGTTTATAGAAACGGAAACAAGAAAATAAAAATAAAGGAAACTGGAAGCAATTAACCAAACAATAAATGAAAATAAAAATGTAACAAAATAAAAACAAACAAAAAAAAATTAAAAATCAAATAAAATTAAAATAAACAAGATTATAAAAAATTTAAAAGACTAAGAACAAATCGAAATGAAACAAAAAAATTAGAAAGCTATCAAAAACGGACTTTAAAAAAATACAAAAAAAAAACAAAATAGAACAAAAATCGACAAAAAACAAAATAAAACAATCCGAAAAATAAGTTATCCCAAAAAATAATGAGGGCAGAACAAAAACGAATATTTAACAAAAGGAAAATGGCAAAAATAAAAAATACTGAACAAAATTAAATAAAATGAACATAAAAGATTATTTTAAAATTGTTTATAAATACAAGAAATAGAACGTAAAAATAAAGGAAACTGGAGAAATAACAATTAACCAACAAATAAATGAGAGTCAAAATATAACAAAATAAAAACAAAAAATAGAAAATAAAAATAAAAGAAATTAACCAAAAACTGAATGAGAATCGCAATGTAACAAAAATAAAGTCAAAAACTAATAAAAATTTTAAAAAAATACAAATAAAAATAATCGAGGACATAATAAAAAAATTAAAAAACCGGAAGCGACAACAAATCGAAATGGAAAAAAAATCGAGAAAGCTATCAAAATCGGAATTAAAAAACATAAAATACACAAAGTAGAACAACTATCAGCATAAACAGAATAATCTTGATTATTTGGTTCTATTTAGTGTTTTTTATGTTTTTTAATTCCGTTTTTGATAGCTTTCTCGATTTTTTTCTATATTATAAAAACGAGAACTTAGCAAGAAATGTTAACAAGAAATTGTCCAAAATAAAAAATGCTGAACAAAATAAAATAAAATTACGTTCATTTTATTTTATTTTGTTCAGCATTTTTTGGGTTGTTTTAAAAATAAAAAATAGAAAATGAGAATAAAGAAAACAGGCAAAATTAACCAAAAAATGAATGAAAATAGAAATGTAACAAAATAAAAACAAAACCTAATAAAAATTAATAAATCAATTATTGAAAAAAAAAAAACAAAAAATAGAAAATAAAAATAAAAGAAATTATCCGAAAAATTAATGAGAATAGAAATGTGACAAAATAAAGAAAAAAACTGATGAAAATTAAAAAATCGAAAATAGTAAAATAAACGAGAAACTAAAAAAAAATCGAAATGAAAAAAAAAATCGAGAAAACTATCAAAAACGGAATTTTAAAAACGAAGTAGAACAAAAATCAGAGGAAACGAAATAAATCGAATATAAAAAAAGGTAGTTTTAAAAATGCTTAGAAAACCAACCAAAAAAAAAAATTAAAAAAGGGAAACTGGAAAAAAAAACAATTAATCAAAAAAAAAAAAATAAATAAATACGAAATCGAACAAAAATCAACAAAAACAAAGTAAAAGAATCCGGAAAAAGTTGTCGCAAAAAATTAACGAGAAAAGATAGAATGGAAACGAAAAATATAGAAAAACTTAAAAGAACATCAAAAATAAAAAAACTTAAAAAGTTGTTTTTAAAATGTTTATAGAAACGAAAAATAGAAAATAGAAATAAAGAAAACAAAAAGATTAATCGAAAAATTAATGAGAATAGAAATAAGAACAAAAATTAATAAAAATTAAAAATTAAATATTAAAATAAACAGGAATATATAAAAATTAAAAAACCAAAAGTGACAACAAATCAACAGAATTGAAAACATAAAAAGAACAAAATAGAACATAAATCGACAAAAATAGAAAACGAAATAAATCGAACATAAAAAAGGCCGTCTTAAAAACGTTTAGAAAACCAAAAAGAAAAATAAAAAGTTAAAATAAAGGAAATAATCATCAAATAATGAAATAAAATAAAAATTAAAAAATCGAAAAAATTAAAATAAACAAGAGCGTAAAAAAATTAAAAAACAGAATTAAAAAACATAACAAAAAAGTCGACAAAAGCGAAATGAAAGAATCCAAAAAAAAAAAAATGAGAAAAAGCGGAATTGTTTGTATAAACCAACAAAAAACATCAAAAATAAAAATACCGAAAAAAATGAAATAAATAAAATAATTTAAATATATAATAAAAATATATAATAAAATAAACGTAAAATGTTATTTTAAAAGTGTTTATTGAAACAAAAAAAATAGAGAATAAAAATAAAAGAAACTGGAAAAAAACAATTAAGCAAAAAATTAATGAAAATGTAACAAAATAAAAAGAAAAACCAATAATATAATAATAATGGGTTATTTGATCGGCAGTTTTGACTATGGTCAAACCGCCCAATAGTGCGCAATAGCTGAGCAGGTGGGAGGGTTACAATAGTTATAATTACCGGATCAATAGTTCAGACTATGGCCACGCAACTATTGCGCAATCCAATTATTGGATATTATTTGAAATTGAAATTGAGGGTGTTTTAATAAAATCAAGGAAAAGTATCAGATATTTGGGAGTTTATTTTGGAAAAAATTTTAATAATAATTCGATAACAAAAATGAAAGCACAAAATTGTACTACAACTTTATCAAAATTACTTAACCCAATATTAAAAGGACCAAAATCAAGTAAAAGGAAAATTTTAATGTCGGTGATAAATTCAATAACTCTTTACGGAAGCCCAATTTTAAAATATAAATCAAATTAAAAATGTTAAATAGTATACAAACAAACTACTTATTGGGAGTATGTAGTGGCTACAGAACTATTTCCATAGAAGCATTACAAGTAATTGGAGGTGTAATACCAATTGGCTTAATAGCAGAAGAAAGATATAGATTATAAAATAAAAGAAGAAGAAAAAGTAAGCAGAAATAGAACAATGGAAATTTGGAAAAATAGATGGGAAGAAAATTCAGAGAAAGGTGCATGGACAAAAATGTTGATAAAAAATTTCGAAAAATGCGTAAATAGAAAACATGGAGAAATAAATTTTTATATAACACAAATGTTCAGCGGTCTTGGATATTTTGGTGATTACTTGTTTCG
>JARJEC010136698.1:0-11941 GCA_030264575.1 Tachinus sp. AB-2021 | reverse complement strand
ATGATGCGTTTACTCAAAATGTATCTTTTCTGTTATTTAATTAACATAAAAATGTTTTGTTAAAAATATCTTATTATTAACCTTCTTGTTAATAAATTATATGAACTATATAAATTATTTTATTTTTTAACACCTTGTTATTAAATAGGCAATTTTTCGATTACTTTTAGAGCTAAATGAAATTTTCAAAATGCAACTGAATTGAATAAAAACAATATACCTTTGCTTATTTAGCTTGTTTGTGTTCTTAAAATAATGACATATAAATGAACTTAATATACAACAATCAACAGTTTAGTTTATTTTTGTAGTTTTATTAATATTATTTGCGGACTACAATTTCTTTATCTAAATTATTAGCTCATTAATTTAAAAGTATGAACGCGGTAATATAGAACACTGAAAACCTAAAAGAATATACAACTTTACAAATTGTATTTTCTTTTTGCGTGGGGTTCTTAAAAAATAAGAATAGTGTTAACTAATACATACCATTCGTTCAAAATTCTATTCAGTATTTTAACAATAAAATCTTGTAACAGGATCTCGTATTATTTAATATATCAGCAAAATTTCGAAACATCGTAAATTCAGAAGCATACGTTGGTAATAAAATTAATTAATACAACTTGATTAAGCAAAATAAAATCTATTAATTTGCAATATAATATAATAAATAGACGGACACATTAAATCCTTCCAATTTGAAAGTATATGTCCCACCCAAATCGGTCTAGTGTTACATTTTTACACCCATGCTATACTTTAATTGATTCAAATCATAATTATTAAATTAATAATACCTTGCATAATAATTAAAATCAATTTAAGGTCAACCATGAATAATTCGAGAGCGAAATTAATATTGAATAAATATTTATTTAACCATTGTTTTCAGTTGCAAAACTATTTTATCGCAACGTCCATCAAAATCAATCGAATACAATGCATTTATTTTCTTCACAGTTAATTTATAAGGCTATTTTTATGCAAGATTCTAATATATGCCAACACTGTGTTACTTTGATTTGTTATAAATGTGTAACAAGTGCGTGTGGTCTTTAGAGTGTGGGTTTTTTTGCAAATTCGTAACAGAAATATGATCTATTGTATATTGCAATATTATTATAATGAAAATAAAATACTTGGTATGTAGTTTATATTGAGAATAATTTAATGAAACATTTACATAACAAAGCAATTACAAAATATTTAATTTGAAAGTGCATTATATTTTCGACAAATTTGCATCATATTTATGCATCTGAATAGGCTGACAAGCCTAAAATGATAAATTTGCTTTTATCATAAATTAGATCGGTCTTTTACAAACAATATATTAACAAAATCTATTGTTGCTTTTAATAAATAACATTTAGGTCAAGAATTCATTTGGTAAAAGCTACCGAACACTTTCAAGATAAAAATCATTATCAACCCTTTTCATGTATCTGCGACCTTCGTTACTAAACAAACTTACTCTCGCACAGATAAATTATGAATTTTCCATTTCATTAATGCGATTGGTGATTAATCAACATTAATAAATGCCGCCCAACAAATCTGACCTGATTGAAATGATTGAATCGGGTGAATGTTGTTGATACGGCGCTATTGTCGTGTACCAAAGCAATGTTATTCGAAGAGATTCTATCGGCGTTCAATATTCAACGAATATAGTTTATGTACGCCTTTTAAATTGAAGGCAATAATTTTAAATTATCGAAACATATCATTTAATATTTTGCAAGCGCGCGCTAATAGATTTTCATTCGATTTGAATGTGTTTATAATTTGAATTAACTGTGAATTATATAATTGCTGTAAATATTTAAATATATGTTGTAGGTGAGAAATGGATATGTTCAGCATCAATCAAAATTAATAGTGAATTAAAAATTATAAAATTTTGAACTTTAGAGGTAAATTCGCACCATGTCCCTATTAAGTCTAAGTGAAAATTACACAACAACCCAAAAATTAAATGAAATTGTTGCTTAGAGAAGAGACTAAGTCTGCTATATGTTTTTGGGGTCACTTAATCCGCGGGTCAATTATTCCCATCACGTCAGGTTTTACCAAATAACCCTATCTTAACCTAAACTGTCAGGTATTACTTCACAACGATTATATAATGGCAACTGTGGACCCACAATAAATCTATGACCCTACACATTTAAACCCAAACCCACTTATAACATAATATAACCTCATAGCCCCATAACCAATAACTTCAATAATCCTTGTGGTATGTTACCTTAGTAGTTACGCCATACTTAGATTGAGTAACGTTATTTTAATGATCGGTTATGAGACTTATAATGTTAATGGATTTGGGATTAAATGTATAGGGTCATAAAGTGATGCTCAGTGCGCAGCTACTTTTATATTATGATCGGTGTACTATTCCTTTACTGTTTAGGTCAATGGATTATTTGGGGTTATTAGTAAAACCTGACGTGATGGGGTTAAATAGATATCGGCTTCGAATTCAGCAAAACCAAAAAATCTAGTAGACATAGTCTGACCTCCAAAAATGAACAATATTTTTTATGTGGCTATGTTAACCAAAAGTTTGCTTGAAAAATATGGTTACCTAGAAATAGCATGAATTATTTTTGATTATATTATAAAAATTTATAAACCGTTTAATCTGAGAATTCCAATCAATATACAGGATGATTTTTAGTTCTCGATCAAACTGAAACAAATAAAAGCTTATGTAATTTTAAAAAAAAGTTTATATAAACATATGTCCAATATCGGTTAGTTACGGAAATATAAGACATTAATAAAATCAAGGTGTTTCCTTTTTTCATTGGCATCGTTAATTATTCTCAACAACAACAGAACTGCTCTCGTGAGGTGATTTCCTCTTTCTTGGGCCGTATTAAGCAGTTTGCGTACTACAAGCAGTAGTAAATCGAATGAAAGCATTCCAATGTTACTGCTGAGAAAAATGTTATTAATCCCGTTACAGACAATCCCAACTTGAGGGTTTGACGTATTGCGACCCAACTGAATATATCAAACTCTGGTTTGCGGACGGGAAGTAATGCGCCCATTTATATTTGGTAGTATGTTCATGCGCTCCAAGATGAAAAAAACGAAAGACGTATGCAATTTTGCAATTGGAGTCTAGAACAAATAGCGGCTGATAACAAGTTTGTTTTTTCTGTATTATGGTCAGATGAAGCGACATTTACTCGAGACGGAATAAATACTACTCACAACATGCACGCATGGTCCGTCGATAATTCACGCAATTCTAATAGAGTGAGACATTTCCAACTTTATGCCTGAATGTTAGGTAACCTATTGTCCATTATATTTTGAATCATCGGGTTAATGCAAACCATTACACACATTTTTTCCATAATCTTGAGGAAATGCTTGTTGCATTGCCACTTGGTCTTTGACTCTGGATGTCATTTCAGCACGATCGAACACCGCCTCATTTTGCTAAAAATACTATTAATTAGACAAATATCCAATTTAGAGATCCTGTTTCATGGCCAGCAAAATTTCCGGATCTCAATCCGCTTGATTATAATTTCTGGGATCATATAAACCAATTTTTGTCACAAAGTATTTAAACATTTACTTTGATCTTGCGTTATATACGTTTACCTGTTTATTTGTATTTTTTTCTAAAAAAACTATATAATGTAAGAATTTATTGTTATTGCAACACATACTTATTTGCTAATTAAATAATAAGTATAGTACAAGAAAACAAATTAATTTTGGACTAATAATTCTCATTAATAAAACATTAAAAAAGTAATACTATAACTAGTTAACATTTGTTAAGTTCATTAATTTCAGAGCAAAATTAATGCTTGAAGCAAATACAAAACTAATGTATCATATATATTTTTAGAACCTTGATAGCACATGTCAGAAATTATTTAGTGTAAACACTACCCACCGGTCTATAAGTGAAAGTAAATTACGTTTCATAGGAACGATTTGTATTGATACCAAACAATATAAAAATTTAAATTAAAAAATTTAAATGCATTAATAATTCAAAAGAATATAAATAGTACTCATGTTATAATTAAAATTTTGAATATGTAAGTGCTTCGATTTAATTAGAAAATATAGCCAGAGGTAAAAAAAGAAATAACAAAACTTGGCGAATAATAGTTTTGCATTATGATTATTTTTTTTTGCACATTCACTTAGAACTAAACAATCCCACTTTACGAAAATAATAATTTATTTTTCAATTATGTTAAATTATATAAATGTTTTTTTTATTAAAGTAAACCAGACACTATTTATATTTGTTTTAATACATATTTTTAATCCTAATAAGTAAGTATATGTTTCCATTTTATTATAAAAATGTATCATTTGATTGTATCATTACAAAATAAATTAATTTATAATTAAAATATATTTGAAGATAATTAAAAAAATTATAAATAAGTTTTTTTTTTAATATTAAAAGAGGGAATGCCAAATGATCAAAGTTTTAACAAATTGGCTCAAAGGATACCTGCATAGTAAATAATTTTTATATTTACATTGTGTATATCCTGAGCTCTTTCGCTCGGAGTAATGTACTGCTTAGATTGAGTTTATTTTTGACATATTGAATCGTCGACCTACATCATTTTTCATTTTACCGGTAAGTTATTTTGAATGTTCAAGATATCAAACGGTTCAACTTCTTTTCTAATTTGTATATAAATGTCTCAATATCCTATTTTGGGTTGCCGCCACTTGCCTATTGTTAACGTAGAGCAACACTATCAACTACAAGCACGGATGACAACTGTCTCAAGCCATAAACACTTCTTTTGCCGCCACTTCTCAATAAATCTAACTATTAGTAATGGGCTAGTAGTTCCACTAATTTCTAGGTTTTGATTTCTTTTAGGGATGCCATTTGGTGTTGGAGTAGGAGTTTGATTATTATATCATATATCATTAACTTTCAAAATTACTCGGTGTATTATCAGCATTTTTTAACTCTTCAAGATGAACTTCATTTACATGATTTTGATCCAATCGTGATATCTAAGGAGGAATGCAGTATTGTTGTTCTTTTCATTTTTTCGAGTTCAAATACTTCTTCTCTTCTACGGATCACTTGATTTGCCGATTTTTTTTCTATTCTTTTCCAGTCCAACTTTTTGGGCTTTACTTTGAAATTCAAACAAAAATTATACGTTGTTTTTCTTGTCCCATAAACACTTCATATGGTATTTTTTATTTAGACGTCTGATGATAGTGCGATTTCGGACATGCACAGCTGTATTTACTGCTACATGCTAGTTTTATTACAATTCTGTTTCTCCGCTCAGCACAACCATATTGCCCTGGCGTGTATAGATTAGTGACACTGAACTGCACTACGTTTATCTTCTACAAATCTTTGACTTCAACATTGTCATACTGCTTGCCGCTATAAACAAACTTTAACACCTTCAGTTGGCGTTTATAGTTTTTAATACAATTTTTAGAACTTCTTTAATTCTTTCTTGCGTATACAACTTTCACTAGTAATTTAACAAAAATGCAGCTATGCAACAATATATTCACTTCCACCTATCGATGTGCTTTCTATAGGTCTACATAGATTTGCACAAGAGTCACCTTCTCAGATTTAGTTGCCCGTCGGTGTTGTGTTTTGAAACGTTATTGATAGTGCTTCTCCTTGTCACATGCTTTACAGAATACTTATTTCAACGTTAACTCTGCGTTTTTCTTTTTGGAAACTAAGAGTCTGAGATTAATCTAGTTACAAAAACTTTGGGCCTATAACTGATGTTTAGTCTAAAAATTATAAAATTTCTTCTTCTTCTTCTTCTTTAACAGCCTGTATCTGTCAACTGCTGAACGTAGGCCTCCTTAAAAAAATTCCATTTGTTGCGATCTTGTGCAATTTGATGCCATTGCTTTCCTGCAGTTTTCTTGACGTCGTCTATCCATCTTTTTTGTGGTCTTCCTCTGTCGCGGGTGGTCATCCTTGTTCTCCGTTTTAGCAATCTATGCGTCCATTTTTCGTTGTTATCTCTTGCTACTTGACTACATTTAAGCTCCGCTATCCTTGTCCTTGTAAAAATTAAAATTCTACAAATAAATAAGATTTATTTGTAGTATTTATTTAAATATATCTTATTAACAAACCATTATATTTCAACATCTATATGTCATTATTAATGGCGAAAATAAATTATAAACAAAAATTGGTAATGTCAAAATATATAGATGTCAAAATATATTTGGATTGTTAATAAGATAGTAAGATAATAAGATAGATACTCTTCTTAGGCTCATTTGCACCACAGTCAGTTAAAAGTAGCAGTTACTTAATCTGTAGTTAATTTTAACATTCAGTTTAAGAGATTTTAACTTTCAGTTTAAAATCATTTACATTGCACCAGCATTATTTAATTATCAGTTAAGTAACTTACAGTTAAAACTGGCAACCATGGGAAAACTTGTATTAATATTACTTTACACGTCTTAACCGTTGGTGTAAACTAAAAAGTACCAGAAAGTTTTGGCGGTAAAATCAAATTGTTTGTACATATGTCAAATCTTAAAGTTACTAGAAAACATTGGTGGTACAATCAAATATTTTAACGTTAAATATACATATATTTTATATATTTTTTTTTAATTTTATAGAATTTATTAATGTTCATTGAATGATATTTATATATCGCAACCGGTTTGCTGTAATAATATCAATTATTGTATGAAGGTTGCTTAGTAATGAGGATACTTAAACATCGAATTTTATATTATTTATCTCATTAACCATGTAATCCATATAAAAATCGGCATCTTCAAGTTCTGCAAAAACAATATTATTTTGCTTTTGAAATATAGTTGAAATCTCAGAATTGTGTTATTTGAGGTTAACTGACACTTTAAACTCCGAAACTCTGCAGTTTTAACCTGCAGTTAGGGTGATTTAATCCGCACTTTGAATATGGTGCAATGAAATAACTTTCGGTTAAAAATTTAGCCAACTAGCAGTGGTGCAAACGGACCTTAGATATTTGTGGAGTTTTAATTTTTATAATTTTTAGAATGAACATTAAAATTCTACCAGACTAGGACTTCAAATATCGAATATATAATTAATGCTGTCACATCATCTCATCATCTCAAACAACATCGTACTGCGTACCCCGCATGCCTTTTCAATTTCAATATTGTTAAAAGAAACTATTACGTAGAAAAAAAATTTCTAAGCTTTTTTCTAAAAAATATATCTTACACGGTGACCACTTGCAGTTGATGTAGGCTTCAAACTTTATTGTTTCTTTTTAAACTGAATTGACAGTACAGTTTAAACACATCAAAATTTCTATTAATGTTGCAAAATGCTTAAACAATAAAGAACAGTTCTCTTGGTTGAATAATTTGTTGTTGTTTCATAATCCACAATTGCCTCACTCCATATGAATCAACAGGACTCGCTTTCTCATGTTTCTGAATTGATCTACCGTTCTTATTCTGCTTGATATTTTGTATAATATGGCCCAAATAACCACATCCGTTAGTTACAGGTTTGTTTTTAGATTTATTAAATTATTTCTCTTGCTCAAGTACAGTATAACCAACTTCTGAAAAATATCTAAATATGATCAGAGACAAAATTAGCGGTGGATTTGTGTCTGAGCATACTCTAGACCTCTCTCGTGTTGTACGTCTCTTTTTATTGTTTTGCAAAAACGTCTTTCATAGGCTACGCTAAGTTGTATTATCAGCAAACATACTTACATTTAAAGCCATTACCACCGCCCACTTGTCCTTAATGCAGATTTTTACGCCTTTCATCCGATGTCAATAAAGCGCGGTTTACACTATGTGATTTACTTATAACTTTGCTTATGATAATTTTAAATAAAAATCACACACAAGTTTGAAATACAATATTGTGTTTACACTAAACGTTAACGCTGTGTTTAAGTGTAGTTTAAGCTTAATATCGTATTTCAAACGACTTTGTGATTTTTATTTGAAATTATCATGAACAAACTCATTAGTAAATCTTATAATGTAAACCTTGCTTAACTTTATTAAATTAATAGATAATTAAATCTTGCCCTTTAAAATTGACTAAGGCATTTGCAGCTCTCAGATAGTGAGTCAAAAAGACTAACCTTCCACGACTCATCAACCGGTTTTCACATTCAGCTATTGCGTGCAAAGCAAAACAGCAATAGGTGTCACCATGTTATCATTAGGAATGAGTCTGAAAAAGCAATTTAGACCAAACGACATGATTAGTTTATTTTATCTGTTGCTCAAATACCGCATGTAATTCCAGTCACAATTCAAGCAGCAGTTTCACACGCAACTTGTAGCGCCATTATTTTTGTATGTGTTACGTAATACTTAAATTGTTTAGAGCAAATCTCTGCTACAATGTTGTAGGTCATAATTTGCCGCAATTAACCAAAAACGTCTGGTTTCAATTTTATTGAGATTAAATATTAATAACTTCCAAATCTTCGTTGCGGCTCACAATGTTTTTAAAGTTTTAATTGTATACAGGTTGAGGCCGCCCAAAGAGCTTTTCTTTTTAACAAAATTAAGAACATTTAAAAAATTTTTAGGACCAGCTTAAATTACTTAAAAAAATTAAATAAATTTAAATGGGTATTACTAAAAATGTAACTAAACTAAATATGTACTTGGTGTAGGCATTCCTAAATTTAAACCGCCTCTTGTGCATCAACTGTTTATGGTCCTGATTTTCATACATTTGATAAAATCTATAGATAACCACATAAATGGACGTCATATTGCAGAGGTTGTTTTTCAAGTAGGTGGTAGTAGTAGTAGTAGTAATTGTAGATACATTTTTTAATAATATTTATTTTCTAAAATGATGTAAGTTAAGATGGTCAAAACAAAATGTGGTTAAATTGTTGGCTCTTTTCAAAATCGCTCGTCTGGCTGCCCACCCTGTAGGTATAAATATTGCTTAAATTGTATATTTTATGTAACAAGTTGCTTTCTTTCACTATAATAGAAATTAAAAGTTTTATTGAAAATTATATTAAATAATAATATAAAAAAATTATTTCAAAAAAAATAAATCAAATTTAAATTATGATTGGCAACGTAATATATAATCAAACACTCTAGTAAAAAAATAAAAATAATATAATTTAAAAGAAGTGTATATATTTTTTTTATTAATTAATTTGATTATAAGCTAAATCTTATGAAGTGTTGCTTAATGCCATTAAGAGATCGTTATCTTTTAAGTATACCATTAGTAAATTAATAGTAACATTATTTGTTAATAGAATTCAATAAAAATTTAATAATTATCGGTCATATTGATATATGTGTAGCATATAATAATAATTCAATTATTAAACTTTAAATATGTATCTAATTAAATTAATAAACAATTAGTGAGTAATTAATGAGTAATTCTATTCTATATATGGATTAAAACAAGTTGTCTTATTGGTGACATTATTTACCTTGAAGTATTTATATGTTATAATTAATTGTTTTTCTCAAGAAATAATTGCATGTCAAATATGTAGAATGCTATAAATAAAGGAATTAATAATGCCAAGGGATTCACTTATTAAATTTAATAAAAATTATAATTTAATTATACAATGATATGATAGTAATTTATAAAGATTGTTTCTAATACAGTTTATATGTTAATATAATATTAAATTTAAATTTTACAATTTGCACATTAATAAATCAAACATGTATAAGGAAATTATCACGGAGATCATAATGTATCTAATAAAAATATTCACATCTATGTTTAATACTGACTATTTACAAATTTATTCAGAAAATCTCATTTTAATACCTTCTAATTAATAAGTGTCCTACATTAAAATATAATTTACAAAATACAAATCGAACAGAATTAAGAAAACCAATTTATTTAAACGTACAATTATGAAATTGATATGACATTTTGGAACTAGATAAAATTTTGCCATACCAAAGAAAAATGCGATTGACTCACATATTGGCAAATTGATGCGCTTTGATAAAATTTCATTAACAGACCCAAATATTTATAAAACTTGCTTAATCTTAATAATGTCTCACTTTCTAATAGAAAATCAAAGAAAATTATTCAAAATCGTAGCATCAATTTGCTACATTTAAAAAATTGGTTTCGATTTATTAAATTGTTCAATAGATTTGTATGTTTTAAATGTAATTAAGTGTTACGCATTTGGTGCTTTATCTTATTTTATAATTTCTAAGTATTAGAGCGCAGTAAATTTAGCCTAAGTAAGTGTACAGTTCCGGTCAACAGTAAAACCTGTCAAATATTAAATTCTAACATAAATTATCACTAAAAATTTGGCCATATAATTATTCTAAAGTGGTTTACTACATTTAGCATTTGCTATCAATTATCGCTTGTCATACATCTTTGTTTAACGCGGTAATAATATGACAACCGCTTTTAATTAATAGTTAATGCAATTAGTAATATTCTATTGATACAATTTGAAAATCTAAATAAATGTTTGATACGTTTTCAGTCAATTGTTTACCAACTTCTTTAACATGATAAATATAATAGCAGGAATTCAATTATATTACTAATTGCACTGTAAAATTGATCAATATTACATCTTTTTATCACATGTTACAAACATTAAGTATCGTTGCGGTAATAAATTTTCATAAAATAAAATATGACAAGGGATAACATGCACCGAACTTGGAATAATTGTTTCTGCAAGATTACCTTGCAGATTTATCTACTTGTCTTCAATCTAATTGTCTATTCTTTCCAATTGGATCTAACTAAATCATCATGTTAGTCTTCATATTTTACTGTTGCTTTCTGTGATTTCAAATGCGGTATTTACGTGGCCAGACTCAATTGTTTCTACTCTGGGTACTTGTGATTGTAGCTTTTGCTTTGGTGTGAAATCATCAACAAATATTAATATAATGAAACCGCCTAGCAAAACTGCTATGAAAAATATGTATCCAATCCACATTCCAAATAAGCCGTATAATACCTGGAAAATTTTTGTAGATATTACAGCAGACATTGAGAAATGAATTGTCCAAAATTTGCTACCAATATTGACAGAATATTTTGGCATATTTTCCGAGACTAAAAGTAATGGCACTACTCCATAACTGAATGTATGGAAGAAATTATATAGAATAAGAAGAAATAATGGAGACCATGCAAATAACTCGTTTATTTCTAAAAGTTCTCTGCGGAGATAAAAATAAAGACTGACTAGAGATAATGCCAAAATGCATGCTGCGGTTGAAACCAACATATTGGTTTTTCTGTTTACATTTTTGGCGTGCTTTAATGCAACAAACAAATTTATCACAAAGAATATTGCATAAATAATTGAACATATTTTAGGGTAGGGGTTTCTAGTTGATGTAAAAATAATTTGAGAATAAACAATATGAGCTGGACCACCGCAATATTGTTGCACAAATATTATCAAAAACATCAATAACAACGTATTTCTGCTTTCTCTGCACTTCAAAGCTTTAAATACATTTACCGGTTTAACATTATCTTCTTCTTCGATCGGAGTCATATTCTTAGTTAGGTCATTTTTATTCTGAACGCTCATCATATTAGTTATTCTAGTTTCACCTTCCGGCTTTACATACTTTGGAAATAATGCAAAGCTGACTAAGCCAAAAACAGGCACTGAAATTGAATAAATTGCCATGCTCCGAAAATCTACAAATGCTCCCATTATGAACATCAATAGTACTCCAATGCTTAATCCCATCGGCATATAAGTGTTGATCGTTGTTGCTAAGGCGGGTTCGCAAGTTTCTTTGATGTACCTCTTCAGTTGTCCTAAGCCATAACCAGTTGCGAAACCAATGCTTGATCTACTAGCCAAAAACCAAAATATATCGCTGGAATAGAACATGATTATCCATCCACTGATTTGAAGGCAGCTGCATA
>JARJEC010136666.1:0-12078 GCA_030264575.1 Tachinus sp. AB-2021 | reverse complement strand
TGCACCTGAAGATGAATGTAAATTTTCTTTTAAATACGTTTTTACCTAACCTAATTAAATAACAACTGTCATTCATCCTGTTGTGTAATATATTTGCAGGAATATAACAGGTGATCTAATAATTGGATGACAATATAACTGGACAGATGTATGGGTCACCACAATCAAATCTATTTTTCAGTACTTATAACTATGGGTCTACCAATCCGTCTAGCTATTGAGCCAAAAAAACTAGATATTATCTATATTTGTGACGTTGCCTCCTGTTATTTAATTGGGCTGGGTTAGAATTGATTTAAATAATAATTAATGTGCATCACTTACTGTAACATATTTACTGAAACATTGCAGATGAGGAGAATATTCAATAATCTGATGGCGCAATAGCTGGGCGGGTGGGTGGGACTCCATAGTTATAAGTACTGGACCAATACATTTGACTATAGTGACCCACCGACACGCCCAGCTATTGCGTTAGCTAATTCTTGGATATTATTCCCACCTGTGACGCCTCTACAAAGATATCGCACCACAGATTTAATGACAGTGGTTAGGTTAGGATTAAATAACAATTAATGGTGATTGCTTGCTGCAATATTTTCGCAAAAATATTGCAGGTGGGAATAATATTTATTAATTGGATTGAGCAATAGCTGGCTCTCCATAGTTAAATCTATTGCTCCAGAATTTATAACTAAGGAGCCTCACCCAAACAAACCTTAGAAATATATTTTGCCCAGTTAAATAGCAGGGTATTTAAAATCCAAACTGCCAAAAGCTAACCAAGCGCGGACTCTGTAAAAATATTAGATATATTGGATGATTTTTTTGCCCAAACTTTTAAATTTTTATATTTTATATTGAGTTGTTCAAAATAATGCTCATATTTGGATATTTTTATTGGGATATTTAAAATAATAGACATATTTTGATATTTGATAAATAAAAGAACTCATTTTCTATATTTTATACAGGATTGTTCAATTGCTTGCAAAAACTTTGTATTTTATAAATTTTATGCAGGATTATTCAAAAAAACAATAAAAGTAATTAGATATGTTGACCCTGGTTTGTCGGATTATAATGAAAAATTAAATTGCTACAATAATGAATCAAAGATTATACTGGAGCTTTTTGCAATAAACTAACTTCTTTTATTTAGAATGGAACAAAATGAAGTTTAATTTTTATACAGGTATGTTAATATTTTTATAATATTTAATATACTTATAATATTTAATATTGTTTTAAACTTTCAATCATTTCGTCAAAAACAAATAATTGGTAGAAAGAACAAAATTAATATTAACTGTTATATCAATGATGACGCCAGAGAACTGGAAATAAAAATCAATGGTCAATTACAAAAAGTTATCATAGTGCTCTTAATGAAGGATAATTAAAAGCAAATGACAATTACATAAAAAAATTATTTTTTATGTAATTATTTTTTATGTAATTAAAATTAATTATTATTTATAATTCAAATAAAACAATAAAAGCAGCACATCTGAAACCAAGTGGAATATTAACCCAAATAAATTTTATTTATTTAGTAAGGTTGCTGAAACACTTGTAATTGAATGAGAATATCGATTCAATTTCATGAATGAATGTAACGGCTCAGGTCCGAAACCGGTCATTATCAGTATTGGACCGGCATGGGCCAATTATTATGGTCTATTCCCGAAATAACTTTGCGGCAAATAATAGCTCGAGCTTGGGCCGGCCATTATGCGTAACGACGCACGTGGCCTGGACTGTTCTAGAAATAACAGCATAGCATCGCAGATTAATGTAAGGTGCGGTTGTGTTGTAGTGTGTAGTTTCTGCATAAGGTTCCGATAGTGACAATAAAATGGAGGAAATTAAATCAATGTTTAATAGAAACATACAAATTATTTTGGATAAAAAAGGTGGATCCATTATTTAATATTTCACAACAATAATATTAATTTATAATTATATAATCTAATCTAATTTTATAACCTAACTGTTCCTACATCTACGAGTTAACTTATAACAAAAGTATGTGTATTATTTTATGTACACACTGCATCTGTGTTTATTTGTGCATTACTTACTGTGCAGCATGACGGCATAATCTGTTTCATAATTACATAAATGCGCCAAATTCAAAATATATATATTATTTTGGATTTTTTATTTTTACCATAATGATTGCAATCAGTGGCGGATCTACTATAAAACTAATGAAACTTAAGCTTTAGATCCCCCAATGACAGGAGGGCCTGACTGGGCACCTATAATAGTTACTGATTTTTTTTTAAATAAAACTTTTATAGAGGTATTTTTTTAAGTCAAATTTAGTGTCACGGGAATTTATCTCAATTCCACTCACCAATTTTATATCTTCTCTCTTTTTCTTGGCGCGTCAAATGCTTCAAAGTTTCGACGAAAAATAGAAAGAAAAGTTGGTAAAATAAATTCGTGAAATTGTTATGGAGCAATATCCAATATAAATAAATCAAATTTGACAAATTAATTAATAATATTTGTCACTGTCAGATACATAATCTTATATCAATGTATAGATAGATACATAGATAGATAGATTCATTATTATTACATACATCAATAACTACACATGCTACTGTTCGTAATTCTTTATAATATACATAAATAGTTTGACATACAAAATAAAATTCAGTATTAATAATAAAAATAATTGCCATTAAATACATTGAAAAATGGCACATTAAAACACTATAAGTGCAAATACTCATTATAGCTTGTTATATAATTTAACTTCCAAATCATTCTTTTAGTCTTGCTGAGCTTATAAAAAGGTTCAATAAGTTTGTTGTGGTTTCTGGTATTATAGAATGGATTTGCAAATGTTTTACAATCGAGCCAGACCTTTTGTGAACTTGTGAACAGAAATAACATTTTGTATGAATGTACACAGATGGGAAAGTTTAAAAAAAATATTGCAAGGTTTTTAAAGTGTAGTCTACAGGATTCATTAACTTTAAGGTTAAAATTGGTTTTAATTGCACGTTTTTGCAAAATAAATACGCGTTTTGCAGTTGATGCGTTTCCCCATGCTTTAATTCCATATGCCATATTAGAATAAAACAAAGAATAGTAGACAATAATTGCTGCATATCTGCCAGCTATCTGCAATGTTTTCCAAATGGCAAATGTGGCAATTGCAAGTTTACTGCACACATTGTCAATTTGGGCCTCCCAACATAAGTAAGAGTCAATGAAGTTTCCAAGAAACTTAGCACAATCATAAGTCTTTTCATGTTGTGTAGTAATTTTAGCGTGACTAGTTTTATCTATATTTAATTTTAATTTATTTGTAGAGATCCAATTATATGCAAGTTATTCAGCTTCAATTACCTTTTTTTTGTAATGTAGATTTGTTCCATTCCCATACCAAGATACTGGTATCATCAGCATGTAGAACAATGTGCCCTGGAATAGTAAATGGAATATCATTTGCAAAAATCTTTGGGAGATACCGGCATTTATTTTAGACTTATAGCTATAATTATTATTATGGAAAACACACTGTTCTCAATCAATCAGATATGATCGTATTAAATTTATCATAGGCCCTCTTATGCCATAACAGTCCAGTTTTTGCAATAGAATATTATTGCTGAACGCAGTCGAAGGCTTTCAACAAATTGCAAAATAGTCCGATTGCACTTTTACACTTTTTTAATTTTTCATGAACCATTTTTCCTAAAATCAAATTGCTGCGAAGAAATAGTATTTATTAAAATATGATGTTGTACGGTTGAATACAATCTTTGTTGGTAATATTGAAATAGGCCGGTAGTGTGTACTGTTCATAATCACGTGATTTATATATTGGAATGACATTAGCAAATTTTAATTTTTTTGGAAAAGTTCCTGTATTTAAGCAGAACATTACATTACATATGAGTAAGCTGAAGAGCAATGGTTTCAATTACCAATTGTTTTAATAGCCGAATGTTAAAGCCGTAAATATCAACAGTTTTTTTGGTTTTCAAATTATTTGTAATATTAATAATTTCAGATAATGTTGTTTCGCAGAGGACAATTGAAGATGAATTATTATTAATGTTCATGATATTTAATAACCTTATAGTATAGGATCAGTAGTGGTGTGAGCAATATTGCGAATATTTGAACCTGTCGCGCTACTAAAGTATTGACTAAACTCATTTGCTGATATCTTTGAAGATATATCAGTTTGATTTGAACGATTGCATGCTTTAACAATCTTTCATAACTCTTTGCTGCTATTACTGGCTTTGTAAATTTTTATTGTGTTATTTTTTAATACAGCTGATAATAGTTGCTCGTTATATTGTTTTTTATATTAACTGTATAATTTATTAAGTTCTTTGTTTTTGATGAGTTTGCATACTTCATATATGAGCATGACCTTTTGCCGTTTTGATACCTTGTTGCATCAGGTTAAAAGTTCTTAATAGATCTATAAGTTTACTTGTTTTGCTAGACGGTTCAGGCAAAAAATTGCAATTAAAATTACTAGTAATTAGACTTGGTACGTTATTTGGACTTAATCGGTTTAAGATACAATACACGCATATAACTATTATACTAATATTTAAAGTATTAATTTCTATTTCCAGCAAATTTACAATGGTTTTCGACTGAATTTTTATTAGAATTAATTTCACACTTAACTGTTGTTTGGTAAATATACAAACTCCACTATATATATATATATATATATATATATATATATATATATATATATATATATATATATTCTGCCTGCTAAATGAAGCAGATAAGTTATACCCATTTAGATAATTAGTTGATCCATTTTGTTTCTTCATCTAGTGTTTACTGCAGAAAAATATGTCAACATTATTCTCACTTAAAAATGTTTCCAATGGCAAGATTTTATTATTAATAATGCACGTTTAAATGCATTTTCTTAGGAAGTAAAACCTTCTTATAGCGACACCTAGAAATCAGTTTAATAATTTATAAATCGACCTCGATGGTATGGCGTAACTATTAAGAGATCGTTTACGATTCAGGAGTTTTGGGTTTGATTCCAGCAATTAATCATTTTTTATAAAATTTGTAATAAAGAGTTTTGCCCCTTTTCTGTGGTCCAAGCATATTTACATTTTTTTATAACTTTTTTCAACATTTTATAATATTTTCAACAATTTACAATATTTTAGTTGATATTTTTTGTTATTTGTTCAGGTTCTTTTTAACATTTTTACTGTGTTTCCATTATTTAGGACTTCTTTTCATTTTACATAATTTCTTAATTTTTTAAATTATTTTTGCAACTTTCTACACATTTTGTGTTTGTTTTACAATATCTTCCTTGTTATTTTTGTCATTTCTTTAGTTTTTGTATTTTTAAACTCAGTTACTAATATTTCGCAGTTTTTCTTGTTTCGCATAATTTTCTCACTTTTTTCTACATATTTTTGGAATTTCTACAGATTACACGTGTGGTTACAATTTTTTTTTTTAATATTTTGGACAATTTTAACATTTTCTACGGTTTATCCACAAGCTACAATGTCCACTTTAAATTTGTAGATATTTTTCATCGTTTCGTTACAATTTTCTTAATAATTTGCATTTATTTAAAATTATTTTGCCATTTTTATTTATATTCTATAAAGTTAATCCAGAATGAATCCAAATTACAATTTCAAATGGAATTGTTCTTCTAGATCTTATATAATATAATATTTTAAGTTTACAGTAATTTTTGCAGTTTATTATTATTTTTTAAGGGATCCAAACAATTTAACTTTAGGGCCCCAAAAAACTAGGTTCGTCACTGATAGCAATTATAATATTCTTGGCAAATTACAACAAAATACAAATATGTTATTTTTTTGTTTCAGCTAATAACACAAAGTTATTTAGTCATGAAGTTTATTGTCGTTTTATTGATGAAATAAAAGCAGCTAAAGTTAAATCAAAAAAGGTACCTCTAGATTATCGTCGGCTGGCAAGATTTGACGTTGTTGTAGTAGATGGTTTGGAAAAACTTATTCAACCAGTAACTACGGAGAATCCAAGAATTTTGTATTATCTAGAGCAGAGCGAATTATTCGAAGTGCTTCATCAAACTCACTTGAGTATAGGACATGGTGGACGCACACGTATGTTAAAAGAATTGCAAAAAAAGTATAAAAACATCACAAAAGAAATTATAATGATATACTTAGCATTGTGTAAACCCTGTCAACAAAAGCAATGCATGCCTAAAAAGAATTTAGTTTCAAAACCATTATTATCCGAAGAACTTAACTATCGATGTCAAGTGAATGTTATTGATATGCAGTCGAAAACAGATGGAGAATATAAATTTATTTTAAATTACCAAGATCACCTAACAAAATTTATTTTTCTTAAACCGTTAAAAACAAACACTGCAGCAGAAGTTGCACATAATTTACTAGATATATTCACTACAATTGGTGCTCCAAATGTTTTGCAGTCTGATAACGGCCGGGAGTTTGCAAATCATATTATTAACGAACTAACTGATAGATGGGCCGATTTAAAAATTGTTCATGGAAAAACTCGACATAGTGAAAACCAAGGCTCCGTGGAAAAGGCTAATCAGGACGTACAAAATATGTTAGCTACATGGATGCAAAGTTCAAATAATAATCATTGGGCAGAAGGTTTGCGTTTTATCCAATTGATGAAAAACCGAGCTTATCATGACGGGATACGCCAGAGCCCATATGAAGCCATGTTTGGATGCAAAGCAAGAGTTGGAATTTGGGATTCATATTTTCCTAATGACGTAATTGCTTCTCTTCAAACTGAAGAAGATTTAAAAAAAGCCAACGATGATTTCCGTAAAAATCACTGTTCAGAGCAATTAACGGACAATCTTGATGAATGTCATAGAAAAGATACAGAAGAACCTTTTACGGAGGATTCCGTTCCGAACAAAGAAATGTCTTTGCGGGAAGCTTCTTCGGCACAATCTCTATCTGACGGACAAGTATCTACTCAATGTTATTGCATAAAAAAACGCAAATCTAATAGAAGTAAATGTCCAGTTTATTTTCATCTTTGTAATACTAAGTGTCATAAATCGACAGATTGTTGCAACAAATGATGACAACAAACAAACATTTAAAATTATTTTAAATTAAATTTAGCATTGTTTTAAATTTTTCATTTGTATTAAAAGGTAGTAGTTTTATTATTATTTTTATTTATTTAAGCTTTATTGTGACTTTTGTTGTACTTATTCTACCATAGTTTGTGCTTGTAATTTAAATAAAAATCGATACAAATTTTCTTCTTCTTTTGTTTTTTTAATTTGTATGGACCAAATTAAAAGCTGATTCAAACACAAGTTGTTAAGTATAGTAGCTGGTAAGTTAATAACTTAATATACTGTGTGAACTAAATATAGTATTTAGTAAATTCGATTCGATTTTGTAGCAAGTAACAAGTAGTGACCCACTTCATTCTAAACTAAACACGAAACACAGCAATAAACAAGTCTAAAACTTGTGAACAATCCGATTATAATTTAATATAGTTATTAATAATCTTAGATATTAATTCAATTCAAGAAGTTAGTAGAACTCAAAACTATAGTAAATATAATTTCTTTTCCTCTAACAAAACTTGTCAACGTAGGCATTAAATTTAGTCTTTTTTCTAATACTCTTAAACGAGTGTGTGTTTTTCCTATACAGAAAAAAGACAATGTTAATGTTATGAACAATTATAGACTAATAGTTTTAGTGTCCACTATTTCTACAAACCGTTTTTGAAGAACAAAATTTGTTTTCAAAGATCCAGTTTGATTTTAGAAAAACAAAAAAAAATTAAAAGTGGTTCAATTAGTGACTTTGTAAAGGCAATCTTAAAAAATGTGGAAGATTTATTTTCTATTGCTACCCGTTTGCATTTGTGTATGTCGTTTGATTGTATTTTAAATAACAAAGACTATACTGCTACAACTTCTAGCCTGTTTAAAAAATGAATCATGGGATACCACAAGAGCCTATTATTGGTCCTTTGCAGTATCTAATATACATAAATGTCATACCAAACATATTGGGTGAGTTTGTTATTTTATATGCGCAAAATCGACATCTAAAGTATTACAAACAGGAAAGGATCAAGATAAAACGGAAATTACAAAACAAGCCAGTGGTTAATATAAAATATGCTAACGTTATATGAAAAAGAAACTACTAAAGTTATGTTTTCAATAAAGAATCAATTTTACTTGATGGTCCACAAACCAAGTTTCTGGGCATTTAGTTCAATACTAAATTAACTTATAATATATGCAATATGCAATAGTGAAAAGACTTTAAATTGCACTTACATCAGCATACTTGGCTTTGTGTCAGTTACATGTTGCTTACGCTATATTAGCTTGCGCTCATTCTAATATTGAGAACAATATTTGATTTGAAAATAATAACTGTTAGAGCTATTGTCAATATAACGTATAAAGATCATTATGGGGAGAGTTTTACTTCTTTAAAAATTCTGACACTGCTATGCATCTTTGTCTTGAAGTGCTTGTTTCATATGAAAAACAATATCTAATGTTACAATACATACGATCAAATATATTTCCACAACACCAGACAAACGCTAAAGACTTACGCTTCTTGTCCAAGAGTTACCAAAACAAAAAAAGCTATTATTTTGTTCTTTGTTTTAATGCAATGCCTAAATCACTTAAGGATCTATTACATAAATGCATAGTTCAGACTAAGAGATAAAAATTGGAATTGCAGTATAAATAGTAGTAGTATTTGTATTTGTTGGGTTTTATCCAACTTGCCATCGACCTCGAGATCCTTCAGCCGTGTTCATGTAGGTATGTGTGTGTTTTGTTAAGGCTTGTTACTCTAGAAATTTGTCTCCGATATCTAGAGCGAGATTAATTGTTGCCCAATGGCGAATGTTAGCGGTAGGCGAGGCCATGCGGTCAACCATTCAAGTGCTTAACGTTGCTTAATTTTTCTAAATAATTGACATTGGCCGTACTGGATATACCACTCTGGCGGTTCAGTATAAATACTATTTTTGTTTTTCAAAAACTTCTTAAAATTATATTTATTAAATAATACAAGTGAGCTTTTACTTTAAGTTTTCTTTACGCTGGTGGTATTCAAATTTTTCTGTTGTTGTTCAAACATCAGTTTTTATTTATAGTAAAGTATTTTAGAAAAACTTAATACATGTCGTTAAAAAAATTTCAGTTCATTTCGGCACAAGCAAAAGAATGTCTTTAATCGCTCAGTTCAGAGTTGGTAAATTTATAATTTTTGTTTTATTTTTGTTTCACAAAAAATCGGTGTGTTCTGATGTAGTCATGCTTGATCAGTGACTACATATAGTAACAATTAAACATGCTTTATTAGAAAAGAAAACTTTTTTGTACCTTCTTTAAACCAGTTTGCATTAATATTGCAATAGTAAATATGGATTGTAGTTGAATTTTCTCCACTGGTTTTGATATCGACGCGGTTTGTTGAAACATTGAAGAAACAAGCAACTCTAAAAGTTGCGTAAGTAATACAATTTTGCCTATAATCGATTGATTGAATAATGCTTATTAATAAAAGTTAAAAGTGTAAATTTAGTAAATAAATGCCACTGTTTTTTTTAACAGTCAAAGTTGTGTTATCGACATCATTGTCAAGATTTTCAATAATAAAAACTAGTTTTGTTTATCGGGTACTGCTTCCAAAACATAACTATAATAAAACGATATAGGGATGGAAGTCCTCAACTGCAGCTAAGAGATATATCGAGGATTTGATTGAAAATAAAAATAAAATTGCTTGCTATATTTTTTCTTCCAACAGGTTCGGTTCCTCATTCGTGATTAAAAATTCTTCATTGGCTACATCATCGCGTAATGACGACAATTTTTTTGCATTAACTACACTATTCAATAGTAACGACAGTTACTTGGTTGTAGAAATAAATGTTGAAATAGCAGCGAGAAGTTTGTTAACTTCACAAGAAATTAATATTAGTACTTGTTTATAAATAAATTATAAAATATATCAATAGTGTTAAAAATCTTTTTTTAGTGTTATCATAGTTATAATTAACACGATTTTCCCTTTTTGCAACTTCAAAATTGACTAAATTATTTGTTATGTTACACTACAAAAGTTGATTTAACGGAATGACATATGTGAACTATCAAAATATAACATAATGACATATGTATAAAGTATGCAGATCAATTTTCACCAGTAAGCAAATTTTTTTAATCATTTAATTACGCATTTTAACACTTATTTCAGCAAAACCTCTTATTTTACAATAAAGTTATAATGTAAATCATTTAAATATATAAACAAACACGTGTCGTGACGGTTTAAATTTCGACTGCAAATAATAGTATTTATAAACATTGATATATTATAATAAATTATGTGCCTTATCCAAAACAAAAGGTTAAACAGAAATACAAAATTAGTAATCTATTTTAGACTAATACAGAGTTTCGCTATTAACAAAGTAAATGTAAATTAATAGTATTGTAATGTTTAAGGTAGAATTGTTCTGTTTTGTTTATCGTATGTAAAAAATTTAAATATCTTAGTCGGAACATTCTTTTTAATTTTATTTATATGTTCTTAATTTTATATTTTCAAACTAATATTCCTTTTCCGAGGTCTTCTGCTGTTTGTGCAAATTTTAGTCAACGCAACAGACCCCGCGTTCTGAAGAATATATTACCTTGTTTATGTTAATTCTCTGTTAATGATTAGATTAGATTAGATTATTGTATTTTATATATTTTTACTTATAATTTTAAAATTGCCTTATATTTTCTGTATTGGTTTATATTTTAAAAACAATTTATTTATATTATATATCATAACTACTTATTAATAATAATTTTATTATTTATTTACTCATAAAACATGATAAACAGGAAAATGCTAAACTGAACGGTAATATATTAGAATTAAATAATGAAATCAATAATCTTAAAAAAGAACTCGAAAATAAAAACAAAATAATCGCTTCCTTAAAACATACCGTTAATAGGCAACATCGGAGACATCGACACACAGTAAATATTAAGCAAATAAGGGTGGGTACCCACACAATTCACACTCAAACTAAAATAATTAATAAAAAATCTTCACTTCAAAACACAACTACAAATATATTCAACGAAATAGTCTTTAAAGAAAATTAAATTCAGAATAACAATACAAAGACATCAAGAATTTTAGCTGACTAAGTTGGGATAATCCTCAGAAAAATTTGTAGTGATTATCTACCTACGACACAACATACTATTAGTGTTTTCTTGAAACTAAGTGCGTGTGCTTGAAGGTCTTAATTCAAATCTTTGCGCAGCAATCAGCAATTATGACAAAAATGATTACGTAATTATATTTGAGATAAAAGTAATATATTAAAAGGTAAACCGACAAATGAAACAATAATAAGACAATTGATACCAATACACAACAATGCATACCAATGCAAACATTATTGGCTTTCCTTATTTCAAAAACCATTTGGTACTTAACAAATTTGCATACGAATTAAATCTGAAAATGCACAACATAATTTTAGAGAATCAGACAAAAAATATTGTGTACTTTGATTCAAACTCAATACTATTAAATACATTTAAAACCAAATTCATCGAACTAAATCAAGCAGGACTACGAACAATATTTCATAGAATATGCAAACTAATCAACGATCATAAATCATCTCTAATAAATAAAAAATTGAATACACAATCGATAGAATGTAGCGTCCAAATTCCATTAGTGCTAAATAAAACTACGAATAAATTAATTACCGGTAGCAGTTTTTTAAAGAAACCGACACAAATCTGACAAAACTTGTAGTCATCAAAATCAAAATTTGATTTGTCAGCTCGTGTAATTATTAAGTTTTCCGTCTCCACTTTTTTTCAAGTGTTTTAATTAATTTTTGTTCTGTATGTAGTATTCTTACTGAAGGTGTCTCATTAAGTATATTTTTAATTTGAGCTTTTGCTTGTGTCTTATTAACTGTCTTTTGTAAAGCTAGTTCAACGTCTACGATTAAAGTCTCGAT
>JARJEC010136646.1:0-15080 GCA_030264575.1 Tachinus sp. AB-2021 | reverse complement strand
GATCAATACTCGGAAACTTAGATGAGTTTCTAAATCGAGGATAAGGAATTGAGCCAAAAAATCCGTCAAGTACCTTGGGGTGGACATCGATAAAAACCTTTCCTTCTGCACCCATATATAAAGAGTCTGCAATAGAGCAAGAGAGATCGCTGGCAGAAAAAATCCTACCAAGAATAAAAGGTGCCAAAGAGGCAAAACAAATAATATTAGCAACCGCAGCAGCATCGGTCACTCTGTACGCGGCTTCGATCTGAGCAGAAAGCCACAAGGAAACTTGCGCTAAGAATAACGAGAGCCTAAGTCTTAACATTGACAAAAAGTAATCAGGTTCTTGGCAGAACAATACCACTGAATCTAATGACAAAGGAGAGGGTCGAGATCGCGAAGATGACCCAGACCAAAAAAGCAAAACAAAGATCAAAAACCATAGAAAAATGGCAAGAGGATTAGAAGAAAGATGAAAGGAGCAGATGCTTGTATACCCAGACAACACACCTACAGCCGTGATATCACATAAAGTACGGCAAAATCAACTACCACCTCTTTATTATTATTATACAGGTTCTAGATGTTAATGTTAAACGATTCAAATTAATAGATGAAGAAAAATGCTCATACTGCAAAGAAGAAGATACCGTGTTCCACTGCAATAGATAGAGAAAGAATAGAAAGCTCGTAGATGAGCTGGGCAAGATGATGATGCGTACCAACATGGTAGATGAGATGCTGGAAAGCAAAGAACAGTGGAACACGGTAGACTGCTACATCAGGAAAGTAATAAGTATAAAAATCTTAGAAAAAATAGAACAAAATAGAGCAGAAAGGACTGCTGCCGAAGAGAGCTGAAGGAAGAGAAAACGCAGCAACTAAACTAAAGATATGCTGAGAAGGTGATTTCGGTCATGCTTGCGTAGAGAGATGGGTAAGGTTTTAGCCGGTAGAACCTCGGCACTACCTATAACAGCGTTGCAGATGTCCTAGCTGTGGATTTCCCTACTCCTCCAAGAAAAATGGTTGGGTTAGCTTAGGTAACATTAGGATACGTTAGGTTAGGCCGTGAACAGAAAGATGAACAAAATAATGAAAACATGGAACAAACAATTTAATAGACCTAAAATACTCAGTTCGGTTACACAATTTTATTAATAACTAAATAAAATTGCAACACGCATTGTTAGATCAATAGACATTAAAACTATTTCATTTTAGGACATCAAAAGTTTATGAGCAACATTTGTCAATATTTTTCAAAATTTCTTAAACTTTTCTTAAAAAATTTTTAGTATTAGAAAACATTTTTAATTTTATTGCACAATATTTCAAAAACAGATACATATTTAATACTTTTATATATTTAATATTTCTGTAATTTCTAAAAAAATCTTACTTCTCTACTTCATTTGCACCATTTTCAAAATTACCAGAAATGCTTTAAAAAAAACATAGCAATAAATATTATATAACCCAAGCAATATCAGCACGTTATAAGCACGTTAAGGCCCGTTCAGGCTAGTGCGGATTTTTTGGTGCGGACAAAACGGCCGCCACATATCCGCAAAAAATCTAGATTCATACTGCAATTGACATTTTTTTAAAGTATGGTAATTTTCTGTGGTATTTGGTCTTTGCGTTGATTTTACTAGCTTTATTAGATAATAAATTTTAAAATTTTTTTATGGAACAATTTAATAATGCGGTCTGTAATATAAAATATGTTTTATAATAATATATGTATAGTATATTTTATATATTATTAAATATAATAACATAACCTAACCTAACCTAACCTCACTTATTTGACATTTATCCTTTCAATCAAATAAAGTTAGGTCAATTGATTTTTTCCGCAAAATGTTGAGATTGATTGCACAAAGAATTCCGCAATTCCGCAGTAGCTTAAACGAGGCTTTAGTAATGCTGTAAATAAAACTCGGCATTATTTCGTATTTTTAAAGCCTTTGACGTTATTTTATTTGCACTAACAAAAAAATAAATAAATGACAGTTTTTATGAAATTCATAGGAAATATTGTATCTTGGTATGTGAAAGATCAAATATTTAAGTAATAATAATAAAAAATTTATTACTTAAATTTTGGCAATATTAGAATTGAAATAATTAGCTTACAGCATAAATAAAAATCGATTATCTTTCCTTTCCCATTATACTATTACCGAATTGTGTCACCGTGTTATAAAACAAATGTTGTATGCGTTTAGTAGGATGCAATAATTCAATAAAATTTATAGCTAATATAATGACAGTACCGTGTCCGTCGCATGCTGCAAATTCTATTACACGGTTCATTCTTAAAATTTCTTAGGTGCGCCATGTGTGCTGTGTAGTGAGAACGATCATACGAAGATTTTAAATATGTGCAACATATCCCTGTAATAAATACCCGACATGCAAATATCGCAATATTTACACGAGGTTTAAACGAACGGGGTCGCCGATTGATATTTCAAAGCAAACTTCCTTATGAGAAGCCGATAGTTTCTCTCATGTAAGAAAAGCGTAGTGTATACGATTTCGGTGTATGTTCTTATTTATTTTATAGTTTATTAAAAATTCTACAAACCGCACCATTTCGGAATGTGATTTAATGATATTATAAACATCCTACAATTTGAAAAACACACTATTTTTTATAATACACTCATTTTATTATTAATAATAAAAAAGAAACTTAATTTCAACCATAGAAAAGCTATGTTTTATAATCTTTTTGCAACCACACAATGATAGATGAATCCAATTGCAGAAACAATATGTATGTCGCAAATATTCATTAAGTGCTTGTAAAGTTGAAGCTAACTACACATTGTTAATGAGCTTTATAACCAAGCAGTAAAATATTCATTATGCACATAAGTATTCATTATGTACATAAAGGCTCTCATAAACTTCAAAGCTTCAAAATGTTAACTGTTTTATTTTATTTAATAAAAATAGAAACTAAATACTAAAAAAGAAGAAAATTAAATCTTTGGCATTAAGCGTAAAATATCTAACACCATAAAAATTATAAAGTATTTAAAAGAACGGTTGAATTGCACTGTACTCACAAAGGATGTGTAAACATTGTGGCTCTGAAACTTACCACAATCCATATAAATGCCCCGAAGCGACGCAAACAGCAAATTTTGTATGACATATTTATGCAACTGGCGTTACACGACGTCAAAACCTTACGCGGGCGTCACAGCGTGACAGTGAATTTCCCAATAAACCGCGGACACAGACCAATAGCATAGATACATAAAAATCAAATAAAGTGGAATCATCAAGAATATTATTTGAAAATTTGAATTTTATCTTTCCACTTTGTTGTATCTTTTTTAAGTAGTATTAATTTTATTGTTCCTTTCAAATTTAAAAAGATTCAAGTGTACCTAATTTGAATAAAACATTTTTTCGGACAGACTTCCTGCCGATCTGTGGATTAAAGACTTAAAATATTACATACTGAGTTTAACACAAACACTTTTTTCATATACCACACAATCTGCGTTTTTGAAGTGAAAACTTTTATATTGAAGTGCAAGTTCGAAAAAACGGAGAGGCAAATTTGAAATAATTCAGGGGAGCGGGTAGAGTTACAGGCAGTCGGCGAATGGGACTTGAGACGCGTGCATCCTCCAGTGTAATTAGTGACAGGGTAGCTGTGAATAATTAAAAAATATGATATTGACGTTGACATTTAATTTTCAGTATAAATATTATAATAAAATTGAATTGGTTATTTGGAAAGGGGAACATGTCCTTTCTGAATATTTCAAGAGTCCGCTGTACCCATTTATGAGAAAAGAAAATATATATTTTCATTGCTACAAAGAATCGTAAACAAACACACTCAATTTGTTTGTAATTTTGGAGGACTCCATTTCACCAGAAAAAACTACAGGACAGATTTGCTTACACGTCAAAACAGATTCAATAATGCAACTCAGCTAAGCACTGACTCATAAAATGCTACTTATGTTGAAATCTCAACGAAAAGCTCAAAATAATTGAAGTAAAAAAAACGAGAACGATTCCCAAAATTAATAATTTTGTAGGAAATACGTTTTATTCTAATAACTAATGACTCAAGAACGTGCATGAATGATAAGAACCCACTTGTTTATTTAGAAATTAATGCGAACTCTCAATATTTTCTGCGGAAGGACTTATCCGCCGAGTTTGTCGTAAACCTGGTCAACGATACAAAGAAACATTTATGGTTCTTCGCGTTTTACTTTTGTGGACTTTTAGTGGAGATCCGATAGCCGAATGAAAAGGATTAAGTTTAGAAAAAATAATAGTGACACTTTGCATATAATTGAAGGATTTATTTGAATTGAGTTTTTCTCAAATAGTGGATATTTTTCTCTTTCAAAATTTAACATTATTGTAATTTGTTCCAGTAAAACTATTACAAATATTATGCAGCTTTTATCAGAAACTCAAGAATATGTAAAATAAGCAAAAATAAATTGGGTTTGCCAGTTGGTTTCTACTAATTCGCGTATTTTTGTAAGTTAGACTAATTTGTTAGTTAGACTATTTATAGATAGAACAATTATGAATTTAAAAAAGCTTCTCTCTCGGTTTTAGCTATTCACCGAAAGCAATTGATCGACAATCCCTGTTTCAAAGTAACTATAAAATTAATGTTTAATAAAAAATCTGTGTATTTTTAAATTTCATAAAATGTTTGGATATCATCAGAAACCCAATCAAAATTATCATTTTTAATAATCATGTAATGAGCAGAAATGTTGGTCTAATACAAGTTAGAATCCATTAATTCCAATTAGAAGTTGATTATTCCCAATTTGAGATTGATTATTAGCAATTTGAAATTGATTATTCGAAATTTGAAATTTTTATTCACAATTTGAAATAGATTATTCCCAATTTGAAATGAATTAGTCCCAATTTGAAGTTGAAAAAGTGTGGACATTATACTAACGCGACAGATTTGAATACAAATCAGTGAAACTTTCATCTAGAAATAGATCGACCATCCTTATATAAACATTTAATATTAAAAAATACTGCATTCAATTTAATTATTACTATCTTGTATCTAATATAAATGTATTATTTATTTTCAATATATTAATATTATTAAACCATGAGGTCATAACAGTAAACGGTTTATATTTATGCAGTTAATAAGTTTATATTGTAATGCATTATTATCTCCATAAACATACATATCTCGACAGTTATTGGCAGCAATATTGTAAAATTAATTAGGGCTTCCCAATAATCTAAATAATAATTAGCAATAACTTTATTTAATTTATCCGTACTGGTGTTTTAATTGGGTCATATTCGCCGCAGTGCTGATTATAATCTATATTCTTATACACATAAAGAATTAAATAATATTTTACCACATTTTAGATCAAAGATATAATATATTATATTTCCCAACAATCGTTTCCATTTGTATAATACCTTTAATTTAAATAAAATTACAAGGTTGCGACATACATTTTTATTCCTAATTGCAACACTTGTAAGAGTGACATATTTTACTCCAACAATATCAATTTAAAATATTTTCAAATACAGTAACACTTTTTTTTGTTAAAATTAGAATACATCAATTTTATAATAATTGTGTGAATCAACACCGACATTTTCATATTGTTTTCTTTTTCAAATTAAATGTATTATTAGTAACAATGTTCTAGTTATTTGAGTTAATGACGTTGTCTTATACAATATTTAAATATCTTTTAATGCTATAACATTTAATATCGATTTAATAGGATTTAAAATTGTACAAGATAATAATATGGATATTGCATAGCAAGTGTGATTAAGAATTGACCCGATGGAGTTGTTTGATAAATGAAAACCGGATACGACATCCTCGTTCATCCTTCTTATAACTTATAAGTCTATGTAGACATAATTTCTACATATAGCACCAACACTTCCGCATATAACATCAATGCAGTTAGGAAAATTATGCTACGAGAAATGTTATCTTAACATTATACCTTTTATAAATATGTTAATTTTATAGATATAATTTAAAGATAAATGTCCATCGGTGGTTTCTTTAAATGCAAATTAATTAATTGCACACAATAACTCCAAATTAATATTAGCGAAATGCTTACTGTAAAATTACGCAATCATAAATGCTCGTACCGAAGAAGCGCATTCGCTTCCGGTAATTTACGACCTCTGTTATTTGTTTGATCTCTCGACATTTCCATCGATTCAATTCAAACGATAAAGACGTTACTTAAACAACAATCACTTCACACCTATTATAATTTAGAAAGAATGCGAAATAAGCAAGGAATCGCAAAGTCTAATATTTTGACGTTTGCTTCTTTATAATGAGAATAATAACTCGTGTTTGTTTGATTCAAGATTCATGCAAATGATTTTACCCACATATTCGCAAGATAGAAAATAAAAGACAATTAATTATATATGTAAACCGTGTGATAAACATGAACCTTTACAATTGGATTTAATATGGCATTTATTACACTTCTTCTTGCTCGGTTGTTAGTGCAAAGTAAATCCAAAGAGCAAATCGTGTAAAATAATCTTGTCCGGAGAAATCACGGCGGCGCGACCGCCGATGAAAGTGAATTTATGATTTATTAAATTTTATGTGGTTTGCGATCGATTTTTTTATTGTGCGGGATTGAGAGCAAAGTGTTGAATTATTATATATTATTGGAGAGCCGTAAATTATATTAAATGCCAAGACTTTTGCTATTAGGTACATTACATTATAATAGTACTATTAATTTATTAAAAAACAACACAGTCTGATTTTTATAGCATAATATATATTTTCATTCATGCGGAAAAATAATTAAATTAAAGTAAAAAAAGTATTTTGAAAAAAAACCTATTTACCGGATATGTATCATAATATGTAGATTTATAATATTTTATTTTATAATTGTTTAAAATTATAAACGGTAAAAAAACCACGTAGAAACGAATGTAAATGTTTGTAAATCCGATCAAATCATATAAAAACTGTTTAGATTCACATGCGAAAATATTTAGAAGTTAATAATCAATTATGAGTGGATTATGAATAAAATTGAATTGGAAACAGTAAAGCAACAGTAACTAACTTTTATCAACAATAATAAATAAAATAATAAAATAAATTAAAAAAGATGAACAACTTTTTCTATAAATATACCTAACAAAAAATTAATAGGGTTATTGAAATGTAATTTTATTTTTCAAAACTATCATGAAATCTTTATTTTTTTGCAAAATATGCATAAATAGTAAGACAACAAACAAAAATAAAATTTAATTTTTAAATTTTTTTCGCACATTTTCCAAAATTAGTTAAGTTACTAATTTTGAACTATGAATTATTTCCGAATTATTTTGCAATTTTAATTTTTTTTTTCAAAAAAGCTCATTTTCATTGTATTGAACAAACAAAAATTTTAAATCAATAAATGCCATTACAGTCGAATTCTATATTTCATCAATAACAAGCACGGCGAGGCTGTATTTGTATATTACAAACAGTACAAAATATTGTACTGTCCGCTTGAAAATCTGACAGTCTTGGGTCAACATTAAAAAGTTTTAGGGTAGATCGTAAAATTAAAGAGACTATTAAATCATAGCTGCTATACAATCAATCAAGAAAATGTAATTTTAAGACTTCTTTCAAAACCGTTCATCTTTATGACTCACCTTCTATGTATAAATACAAACATAAAAAGACTTAACTCAAAGAACATCGCTACATTAAGACTGATTACATGTTGCCAATCTTTAGCATGCAAGTAGTAATCTCAATAGCGCTGCTAGCAAATGCCAGCAATAGGATTAGGAAAGAATGTTTACACAAAGCTAGTAAAGGGCATATAATTTGAATGCAATTTTCCTACGAGATACTTGCAATGCCAGTTACCGGCCGTATTCATTTACATGTTGCACTGAAAACAAATACAAACAATGACGTAAGTTTATAGATTGCTTGTTCAAATATCGGTTCGTTTGGTTTGTAAAGTTGTTTGCCAAAAGCTTCTTCAGGTATTGCTTCAAGAAAGAGAAAAGAAAATGGGTACGGGATTGGTCGAGTATCAATAGTAGGGTTAGAAATAAATGAAAGAAAAAATACTATGTTTTTTAACCAGTAGAGGTCGAAACCATCCTTATGATTAATAGTAGGGTTAGTAATAATTATAATGAAAGCTACTATATTCGATTGAATGATGGTAGCCTTTACTATGTGATATTGCATTTTAATAAATAAAACAACTTTTTATATATTTTATCACGAAAAATATTTATGATGATAGAAACAAATATCATATTTATCGGTTTAATAAATATTTTTAGTGATAAGTTATATAAAAATCTGTTTTATTTATTGCTACTATATTGGATTGATCCAGTGAAATCCAATATCAGTAATGAGACACCTGAACCAATTTAAAGAGGTACCGCTGTTAGATACTGTTATGTGTATTGCAAGAATTAATTTAGAAATAAGTTTTGCTTTTCTCGAATCTGGAACCAATTTTAGAATGATTTAATAATTTTTCTTTTCATTTTCGTGTTCAGCTATTTTAAAATTGTAAATTTTTTATTCGCATATTCCAGTATTTCCTATAAATCTACTCTCAGGGCATCACCATTTCAAGACTGTGGATTCCACAAATTGTCGTGTTCTCGATATGAAGTAACAAACTTTTGAGTTTCATCATCACTCGTACAAAAACTTTTTTGCTTTCGCTTATATTTTATCGGCCATGATAAAAGTAGAAAAAGTGTAAGTATACAACGCAACTTCAACCAGCATAAACGATTGTTTACACAATACAAGCAGATATGTGCCACTCTAAAAAAAATGTCTGAAAAGCAGTCAATGTGCCAATAAATCAAACTTTGTTGAATTTACATTGTCACTGACTGGCACCAATGGCTTATCAGTCACTGGCTCAATAAGCTGTTTATGGTGAATTTATCCTAACAATTTAGCATTAGTAATAAATTTAGATTTATGATTGGCCATTTATATACTAGCGTTTCCATATATAAAACCCATTCATGGAAATTTAGGACTGGCCGTGGCTTTAAGATTTGGCTTTGAAAGTTCGTAATATTACACTTTCACGGCTAAATTCAGTAGTAATACGCGTGCGCATTATCCACAGTGAAGATAAACACACATAATTAGTTCCTCTCTTAGTTTGTTATTAATTTGATTATCAAGTGTGTTTGTACCTATGGTTTGTTCTTATGTAAAAATACAACTAGAAAAAATATTTCCTTAACTTTATATTTAAATTCGTTGCATAAATTCGTCACTTCAATATCTAAAGTTAAATTTGGTACTAAATTTATTACTAGTGCTCGTTTGGATAAATTGTGAATACACATTGCCTTTCAGTAATTGCAAATGTTACTGGCTGCCACTACTTGCATACACCGGCATAGTTGTTGATGTTGTTATATAAAACCGAGTTGTTAGGTTCCTTAACCGCACCAATCTTGTTCTTTCAAGTCCTCTTTTACCACATACCTTCCCTTAAAGTATTTGTTGCCTATAATAATCATCTTGCAATACTTATATAATTGTAAAATGCGATTTTAAAATTCATAAAATCTCGTTTGCAATATTCATACTTTTTTATAATCATACTGTCTTCTGAAGGGATACAACAACAAAGCAACAAAACTGCTAGGTAGTTTCAATTTAAGAGTTGGGAAGCAAATAATGATAGGAATTAACAATACTGCTAGGTGACTTCAATGCAAGGGTTGGGAAGCAAATAATCGCAGAAATTAAGTAACAATGCTGCTAGGTGATTTTGATGCAAGTGTTGAGAAGCGAATAATACCAGGAATAAAGCAGTAGAGACGAATGTGTTGACAATAAAAATTGAGATTAACTTATAAGCATCAGTTCATTAAACAAACTAAGACCTTATTCAACTAAAAAAACAAACAGAACTTAACATTCAATTACTTAATAGGACACAGGTCAACTTCTTAATTGTGTTATCAGCAATAGGACAATTCCACCATCACTCATCTTCTATAAGAAATGTGTATCATCGGCCAACTTTAAAACTAATCAGAATTACTTTGGAAATTCAGATTTTAAAACATTAAAAGGAAAAAGAAAAAAAACAGCGCAAAAAGCACAAAAATAAAAGTAGAAAAGGATCTTAAAAAACATATATGAAAATAGACTAATAAATGAAATAGACTACTACAAAAAATCAGTAAAAATTATAGCAAAGACGCGAACACCGTAAACACAATAAAAACGTGAAAATCGAAGCGAGACTATACACATAAACTAGCTAAAAAAGCAAAAATTTAAATAAAACGTGACTTTTATGGGAAATAGAAGATTTTGGAAAATTATTGAAATATTAAAAATTAGAGAACTAATATATACAAAACACATAGCTAGAGATAAGTACAGCCTTTATATAAAAGAGTAAACAAAATAATTCAGAGGAAACCGACATAGATTAACCAATAAACACACGGACATTCAGCGGTAAACATATTCAATTCACCACAGAACACATCCTAGAACAAAGTACAAAATGCACCACTAAAAGGCAAACGCTACAAAAACCAAAAGGCAAACAGTAAGTGACGTATTCAAGGAAATACATCACATAAATGACGTCATAGAATACATTGAAGAACTAGCAGACACATAAACTTACAAAAACAGCAAATCATGGCTACATGTCACCCGACAAAGCCACATATATATTAATGTTATGTATGTAGGTAGATATTCGGAAATAAAAAATAAATAAATTCTGAAAAGGCCGTCAACTATGAAATGGCTAGACACTAAGTACGCTAACCATGCTGTTCAAAAAAAGAAGACAAACTAATATCCTCAAAGTTCAGTTGAATCAACAACCAGATCACATCAATTAAGATTATCTCGAGAATAGTTTTGCAGAAAATACTAGAATACTCTACTTTAACATACAAACAACATATTCTCTGCAACGACATGGCATGTAATGACGCATTATTCGTTCTACGCCAAGTGAAACAAATGTAATTAAAATGGACACGCTGGTCAATAGCTTGCAACAAAAGAATGTTTTTACTTTACTGGCAGTAATATTCTATACTAGACTTAATCCAAAGCTTACAAAAAATACAGTTAAAAAACAATGGTAGGTTTGATTGGCCAAGGAGGAATCAGGAGAGAGACAACTTGATTCCTTGAGCCCTATACTTTTTAACTTCGTTATGGATAACATCATTTGAGGATACACAGGATACAAAAGTAAAATAATAATCATATGCTACACAGACAACACCGTGACATCGATCACTTACGTTAAAACAATAAAAGGAGTTCTACACAAAGAAATGACACCGGACAAAATAAAATACATGGTAATATAACCAATATGTAAGATTCAAGCTAAAAAGAATGAAAATGTAATCTAACATGTGTATAAATACATCAAAGTTTGCAGACAAGTAGTGGTAGTAAAAAGTATTAAATTATATCAACTGAAAACAGTAAAAATAATTTGTGAGTTGATTGAAGAACCCCATATAAAACAAGAAATATCTATGAAGAGCGCACAGACTACAAAAACTGCAACAACTTCCAACAAAAACCATTCAATAAAAGCCCCTGAGAACGATCGATGGTAAACTCAAAAAAATATAATATCAACCAAGGTAATCCAGTTTGGCTTCCCACATGGCGGATGCCATGCAAAAGACAAAACAGAAACAATTGAGAGTGCGTAGACCACACATCAGAAGTAAAACTTTGACTACATTTTTTATTAAATGACCATTACTTCAACTATTCATATTATAAACTATCAACTGTAACCAGCATCTCACAACCTACTACCGACGACCGCAACTTGCAACACAAGACCTGCGGCTTGTCATGGAAAGTTGCATTAGTGTGACGCGACCTTAAAATAACAGCCCCCAAAGTAATTTTACTTAAAAAAAAGGAAGAAACACCAAAATCGAAAAAATGGTAAAAACATGATAGCTTTGTGATTGAACGAATCGACCAAGGGGAAAAATTTAAAAAATACGAGACACCCTCTGACTTCTAAAGTGAAAAAGACAACATGTATAATTATAAAATAGAAGAAGAGAATTAATAATGAATGGGCGTTTCTTAAATGTGCACAAGGACGAAACTTCACTCAATAACTCAATCAAACCTCATGACTATAGTGGAAACAAATCTTAAAAAATTGCTAATAACAATTTACAGTTAATTCTTCTAAACCCTCGAATGTATTTTTAAACTGCTACATGTAGTTAGACTAAGTGTTATGTATATCAATGAATGCCATGACTGTAAAAAAATTAAAAATTGTGGGTAGTATTACTCTTTCCTAGTATATTCTAGAATACTAGTATATTACGATTGCAACCAACCAAAATCTATTATGCTACTTATTTCTCTCTGTAAATCAGAAAATGTATTTTGATAGATTATACCACATCAAAAGTAACTCTAATAAGATAATATTTTTATATATTTATTTGTTATACTTGGGTGTAATTATATTGATTTTAAATTTTGTATTTATTTTTAAAATGCTACATTTTATTAACCTTAAGCGATTTATTTATCTATTTGTATAGCTATTCAATAAAGATGGCACTAGTAATAATTTACCATATCGGATTATTATTAATTTCATTTATTGCTTAAAAAATAAATTATAATGAAATATTAAACAATTTTGTGATTTCTGAAAAAATAAATTGCAATTTCTGATTTGTAAATATTTTATATATTCGTACAACCTATGTATTTTTAAAATTAACAAACTTTTTTATTTTTTAAGTAATACATACTATAAGCAAACTTGGTTGTAATCCTTTTAGAGACTATGTATCTAACAAAGATTCACGAATTAAACGCAATACAACGAATTGGAAGATTTGAAGCAATTTTGTTATAAATATCAACTTCTACATAAATAATTTAAATAATATCTAATCCAATTAAGTAGCATAATATAAAAGACATGTATGTCTAAACAAAACTGTGATTGCAATACATCATCTAATTTGACCCTTTTAAAAGAAAATGTAATACAAGAAAAAACTGTTTCTGCGTAGTATCAGTACTACACTTAATACTAGAAGTGGCAATTAGCCTAGATTCACACACTCATATTACTACATTTTCCACTCATTGGATACAAATATTTGTCAGTAATTAAAAAAGTGTTCTTTTAATTCATATTTACTCAAATTTAATTAACCGAATTTTCTATTATTTCGTAATTAGAAATTAATAATGTGCATCGTTAATATAATTAACAGTACTGATACCTCTAATTAATTATGAAATATTTAACAATAACAATGTATCGTCTAGAGATTAAAATTTATAAAACAGAAAAGGCAATAATATTTTTAGTAACTTAGAAATAAATTCATTCTGAAAATTATAAAATTAAAACAAATATTATATTAATTCTATAATTTTCAGAATGAATATTGTTGAATTCCACCATATTCGGACATCAAATATTGAATTTAAAAATAAATGTATGATTAAGTGAAATGAACAGAAATACCGTAAGTTTTGTTAGTTCTTATTAAATTTGCATCGCTTGACAATGATACATTTTAAAATTGTCTAAAAAACATTATAAAACATGCCAGATTAATTTGTATTTTATCTGATAAATAAATCAAACAAAGATATTTAAATTATATATTTTAATTGTAAATTATCTTAATAAGTAATTGAACATTGACTCGGGTTCTAGTGCAACAGTTCAATATTGAGTCCTCGAGATTTTAAATGCAATTAATTTTGTTTTATTTATATTTTATTATTAATATATTTGTATACATAGTTGCATATATATTGTCATGTAGTTGAAAATGAGCAAATATAATATTTATTTATAAATAATATTTACATGTTTTTTTTGTCTTATTAAATACAACATAAACTACTGTTTAATTCATGTTCTTTCGTTTCATAAATAATATCAAGTTTGTAAAAGTATCATATCTTTTCGCAGTCATTAAAATTGATGAAGAATGAATTAATCCCACTAACTATTTGCGCAAGAATGCACATTCTTGGAACATATACGTAATCTCGCACACACCGTTTGTGAAACTCATGGCTACAAGTATTGAATTACAAATCGTTTCAACAGCTGTCTTTCAAGTTCAAGGTTGTCTATTGAAAGATCATTTCACTAGTAGTGCATTTAATTATGTAATCTCGATGTTGGATTCAACATTGGAGGAAGCAATACGCATATATAAAATTTGTTTATGGTAAATATATAGATTTGTATAAAATGTAGATACTTAGTAGGGTAATATATTATTGTAGAACAATAAATAAAAATTCTCAAATGCATTAAAACTATCGTATTGTATTTTTTCAGAGTTTAACATTAAAAATATAAAATTTATTCTTATCACTGAATAAATTTTATATTTTTTTTGGCATAGGTAAATACCATTCTGCGACTACCTCAGCGATTACTAGAACGATAGATTGTCGGGTTAATCTATGCTAGAACATTATTGAAATCGACACTTCTTTGCGCAGGGTATATTTTTCGAGACAAGGAAACAAAAAATAAACCAAAAACATCTCATATAGAATAGTTTAAGTACTATATAAGAATCTCAAATACTAATATTTGGGTGGGAATTATTAAGTTATTCTACATATTTATTCTTGTTATTTTTTATAACTTACAACCAAATAGAATGTGGTTAAAACGATTGCAAATAATAATGATTTACAATTTAAATTTTTAAATGGAGCATAAGTTGAAATTAGAATATTATAATTAATAAATAATTACTACGCCATTAATCCATTTGAAATAAATGTTTTGAAAAATTCACCTCGGAAGGGAATCGATCCCATAACCTTTGGATTTCATGTCCACTGCTCTACCAATTGAGCTACGGAGGTATCTCAATTGGCATTAGTTTTATGTTCTACAGCCACGTCAAAGTCAATTTTCTGTGATATATAGTTAAGCTGGGTATCTGAAATAATTTTATTTTTGTGTTGTTATGTTATTGTAAACAAAGTTAAA